>JAQIWN010000986.1:0-24260 GCA_034699025.1 Entomobrya cf. arborea Gr-Col-00668
AAAGTTTGGCATTGGCATACAAAAAGCAAGATAAAATGCTTTTACTCGTTATTACTTGTGTACATTTGTTTTATGTATTTTAGCTGACGAGACGAACGAGAGAAGAGAGAGAGAGTGAGTACTTTGAGCAAAGTTGAAATAATAAATTTGAGTATAGTAGAAAATGCTGCTGCTTTCTGGAAAGCTACTGTTGTTATTATTATCGTAGATGAAAATAGATTTTGTTTGGGAAATATATATACCAAGCTTGTTCATAGTTCCTTTTGTGTATCGGAATGTATAGCTGAGCTTGAGAAGAGAAGCCTGAAATTATAGTAAAAGTGAAAACATTATTGTTACTCAAGTTTTCTACTTGTTTTTAGGGTTGCAGTTCAGTAAAGAGTTGTGAACGAGGCTTGAAACTATTTCGGACATTGGAGACAGTTTGATTTATTTATTGCATTTGAATGGATATGGCTATAGTGCGTACAGTACACGCATTAGAGGAGCGGTACGGTGCGTGCTTTATTGGTATTCAAGGTCCCGCACAAACTGACTTGACTAAAAACCAAAAATGATAAGCAAATCGACTAACTTATATGCGCTTTATTTCACTAACTTGACTAGAAGGATGGATTTTCTTCTTTTTTTTCTGTGGTGAAGTCAAAACCACTGTGTGTTATATTATGTATGTGTAATCTTTTTTTGGCTTTTCAAATGAAACCAAACCACAAAATAATGGGTAGTAGAATTACTGGAATAACTGTCAGCTTTGACTGCTATTAGAGTATCAAGGAAATTCCATTAGTCAAAAAAGCCGAATAAACAACCAAGCCAGCCAGACAGGCAGGCCGGGCACGACGAAGACGATCATCATCATTTTCATTATAATATTTTCCGTGAAATAAAAAAACTACTTGTCTACTGGTTGGTTATATTACTCGATGCACATCATCAGCAGCAACAATTTTCTTTTTCCAGCAAAAAAAACTGATTGTCAGAAAATGAAATATTTAAAATATCATTAGGGTTGAAACATGAAAAGCTTATAAAGCCGCAGCACATTGCCTTAATATAAAAAAGGGCTAAAAGCTGATATAATGATTAAGTTAATACGACAAACACGGTAATAACGCAACATGTTTGTCCAGTGCTTGGTCGGTCTCCATGAACGAACAGAGGAAATTAGCCTTTAAAAATGAAAGGAAATTCAAGAAAAAACAACACCGGAGATTAGTCAAGTCTCCTTGTTTTCTTTTGTGTAGAGCTGCTTTGTAAAAAGTAAAATATTTATAATTACTGGGTTCCTTGAACCTTCGTTGTAAATAAATTGAATCCACGTACACCACGTATGTATATCCACCTATCTTGTTTCCTAATTTACGACACTGGTACAGTGAAACAGACAGGTATTTTGTGTAATAAACCATGCTATTCTGTTTGTGTGGTCCTCTTAAAATTTAATTCGACGACGACGGTGGTGGTGGTGGTGGGACGTGGGATTCCAGTGCAAGGTGCAATATAAGTTGGTTGCTTCAATAGATAGATCATCATCTTTATTATTATGATTTTACTCTTAAAAAACCAGACCACTTCAAAAGTTTTAATAGCTATATCTCTTCTTTTTATACAAGATTTACTTTTGAGCACATGGCCAGGTCTGATCTGGTGCAGTGGCAGTTAGTGTAGTCCATACTGCATTGCAATTGTAATGATGGCCAATAAAGTGTTTGTGGCTTGGCTTTTATTGATGCAATATAGCCGTGTAAAATATGTAGCCAAAGTTGATCTGGAATTTTTTGTAGAAAAAAAAATGTGAAGCTTATAATAATCACTTGTCTTGAATTAAATTGCAGAGAACATTGCAACTGCGCCTTTTAATTTTCTTGCAAAAGCTTTAAAAAAAGATGCAAGTCAAGTCAAACCACAAATTTTTTCTTTTTGCTGATGTTTATACTACGGAAGAAAATCGTGATTCCCTTTGTGTGGCTGGTCTCTGGTCTGGTCGACTTTTATATTTTGGTGCACACTTTTTTTTGGTTCTTTTTATGGAGTAACTTTTATTTCTTCGCCGCTTGTAAATGTCAAATTGACTGTGTGAAGCTTTACAGCTTTACTGCCATTAGAGAAAACGGAAAGCAATAAGAATACCAACTAAAGTGACTACACTTGGTTTGTTGGGTTGGATAGAAATAAAAACAAAAGAAAAAAAGTTGCACTATGACTTGAGTCGCTTGCACTTGTGAAATAAACAGAAAAAAAGCTAAAAGCAATTTTTTGGAACAATTTTCAGGCTTTTTTTTCTTCAAAAAACTTGCCATGCAGTAAAGTAGCTTTAGTACAGGCACAGGGTCAGGTCATCATCAGTCCAGGCAAGCCAGACAATATATTTCCCATTTTTAGTACACAATTTTGTTATTTGCCACAGATAAAACATTGTATGTTGAAAATACACACGCGTGTGGATGTGCGTGCCATGTCTGGTCTGTATCCCGAGTAAATCGCAAAAAAACAGGAACAATGACAATAGAACATTAAATCATCTACAATTTAATAGCCCTCGTTTAGAACGTCTTTTACTCTCAGTTTTACAAGCTGAGCTGGAAAAAAAGAGGCTGACCAAAGTGGTAAATTTATAGACACTGCCCAATGCTTATGCTTGTGCCTTTGCAATGGAACAGATGAAGCGTAAAAAGTGATTCAATTCTACCATCATCATCATCATGATCCATCCCATCAAAAATCCGTTCTTCAAGTCTTCCAGCCAAGTTACTTAACTAGTGCGTACAGTGTTCTTGTTTGTAGACAGACTACATGTTACTCAATTGCCTTTAACTTTTACTAAAACTCTGCTGAAAAAAATACTGGACATGTACAGCTTGGTTTTTATGATTAAAACATTTTGATACAATTTTTATTTTATTTGGTACATGATTCACATTGACAGGCAAATAGTAAACTAAATAAAAGAAAGGATAAGCTTGAAAAATGGTTGGATGGAAGATGAAAAGCTGTGATGATGGCGAATGCTTTTACTCTGTAAACTTTTATGCGTAGATGTGCGAATATATTTTGTATATTTTCCATTTTCTTACGATACTTATGCATCAAATTAATTAAAACCACCAAAAAACTAAAAATGTCAACCTGGTCAACAATTTTTGTCACGTCAAGAGACAATTTTGTGTGTAGCTCTTGCCGTAAAAATAATCAGAGTGTATATTTCAAATTTTTCAATCTAGAGATACAAGAGGTGTGGTAATAGTGGTTTATTCGATGGGCATATGTGTGAAATTACATTATCAAGATAATAAGTACACAAATGAAGCATTCAAAAGAATTCGCTTATCCTTTATTTTATTCTTTCACTTTACTTCCCTCTCTGTCATCTGTAGTAACCTTTTTTTACCATTTTCCATGTACTACTCCAACCAAACAATAAAATATACTCATTTGGAATGAATTTTTGGAAGTACATTCTTCTATTTTCCGAAGTTCATTGTTACGATGGTAGTAGCATGACTACCTTACAGACAACAGATCATACAAAATCCATAAAACTGTTTTTGTGGTCACTTAAGTCAAAGCGGAACAATGGGAAAAGGGTGAAGTAGTAAAAATTGTAAGTGGTGTTTTTTTTTCTAGAGAGGGAGGGTGAATATTTATTAGCTATTTCTACACTACCACCACCATCAATGCCACTTCTCTTTATACTATATTCTACACGGATATTAGCATTCCTCCAGAAGATAATATTTTTTTCCAGTTGGGTCATGCCATGCCATTATATTCAGCAGTTGTACTGGCATGTCATTGCATTGCATTGCATCGCCATCCCAAGAAGAATAGCTATTATCATTATGATGACTATTATCATGCCCCTTCTTTTCTTTTCTCTTCGTTTCACTTTTGGAAATCATTTGTTTTTTAAAAACGAATAAATCTATGGGAAAAGGCGTGGAGCGAACTAAAGAGAAAAAAATATAAGCTTTTGTGTCAGTGCCAAATACTGTGTGTGTAATGTCTTACTTGAATAAGTATTCAAACTAAACACACAAATTTCTCACAATCATCGTTTTTTTTTGTGGTTTGGTGTGTTTTTTTGGTGGCATGGTGGTAGTAATAATAATCATTATCATAATTTCAGACATCACAAGAGTTTTAAAAGAGAGGAGAAAAAAAATATCCAGTTCCGATGCAATTGCTATCAGTGTGTCGTGTTTTGGAGAATCAGAGAAGTAGAAAAGAGAGGTGAAGTGAATTCAGTGTCACGGTCTCTGAATTTTACGCTTGCAACGTGAAATTGATTTCCTTTCAAAATAGATATGTCGAAAGTGAGGGAGGTTTTCTAGGAATGAACTTTGGATTAGTTTACAAAGATGAGTGTGTGCACTCAGCAATGTACACTGCAGCGCATTAATGGTTTTGCTTGGAAGAAGAAAAGGAAAAGGGTTAAAATCCAAATAAAACAAAGACAAATTCGAATGTTGAATGTGTGGCTCATGATCTTGGCTTAGTTTGAAATTTTCTTGGGAGATATTTATGTTTGGAATGGGATTCGGTTAGGTTATCCGTGGAAATGAAATGGAGTTTGGTTTTTTTGGTCTATGATATGATGATGTGTTTTACAACAGGAATCAGTCAGGAGAAGACTAGTAGCTTGAAAGAGTTTTTTTATTTTGAGAATGGAATTTCTTTGAAAAAAAAGTTTTTGGAAAGAGAGAAAAAAAAATTAGGGAATGTAAAATGTATTCTTTGTTGTGTGTGGTTTCAAGTAGGAAAACAAAACGCATTTTTGTAATGGAGGGAAACAATGAAAAAATATCATAGTTCAGATGACTGAATCTTATAAAATAAATTGTTTTTGTGTATTTTTGAAAGCTTTCGTAATTTGTGCAATGATTTGCAGATTCTAATGTTCGAAAGATTATGGTAAGTTCGGGATAGTGTAGTACGAAAAATGATTTTTCATTGGAAAGTTTTATAAATGGCCTTCATTCAAAATAAGCTTGGTTACAAAAATGACTAAATATTATGCTTACATTTGAGAATTTTTCTCCCAGTTTATTTTTCCGTATGAGATTCCGGGGTTTTTTCATCTGAGAATATTTTTTTTCTGGGTGGGCGTGCACTATAATTTACCATCACACACCACTTAAATATTTTTTCATTGTGGGGTTAGTTTTTTTTTAAAAACGAATATCATTGTCTCTGATTGTGAGTATAGATGAGTGAGAGAATTTTTGGTGGGGATTTTTTTTTCGCTGGTTGAAAGCCAAGCAAGCAGAAAAAGAGAGATGAAGAAGAGATGAGATGGTGATGATATGCACGCACATCCGTTGCAAAGTTTTGTAGAGTCAACAACTTTTCTGCTGGTTTTATGCAGTCATCGTTCGCATCATCATCAGAAACTCAAACATGGAATATAAAAAAGAGTGGAAGAATTGTTATCAAGATTTTAAAAGCGAAAATTTACAGAATAAATCAGAAACAGAATCAGTGATGTAAAATAAAATTCGTAGTAAAGTTAAATAAAGTAGTTAGTATGCAACTTATAATCTATGGTTTCATAGTATATTTGCAAATTTTCAAATTTTTCAGTGTTCTAGCCGTTGCTTGACATTACTCATGGGATAAAGTAGAACAGTTTGTGTCTTCCATCTAGTAATAAACTCAATATCATGAATGTAAACGTTAAAATCTTAACGATGTGTGATCAACTCATTAAAAAAAATTCTGCTACAAAATTCATCAACTTGTGTTATTCTCAACACCCATTAATTAATCATAATTTTTATTTCATTTGATTGCTCCGTTTTATTTTGTTAAATTCCTACAAATTCGATTTACCATACTTTACACCGTTTTCATTGATACTACCTGGAAATTTTTCTGGAGTTATGTGCAAAAGTATTCGGCAATCAAAAAGCATATTTTTTACATTGTATTCACAGGAGTATACAAGCGTAAACCTAAAACTCTAAATCTAAATAAAATTTAAATTCTTGGAATACCAAGTTTTACACAAATTTGCTAACTAACCGAATCGCAAACATAAAAAATCAAAACAACTAATCTTTTTTGGTACTTTCAACACTATGAACAAAAAAAGAATACATAACAAAGTAAACAATTAAGTTTTTACCAAGACTTTTCTGTCAACACATAATACAAACATTTAACGTTACAACTAATCTGCATATAAGTTAAGCTTACTTTATGTTGTTTTATCCTCTTGTTTAGTATTTTATCTCATCTTAACCAACAAAATCCAAAAATTCTAGCAAACAGACAAAGCTTTTTTTGGCATTGGCACACACAAATAAGTATCTCTACAAAATATACATACGCTTTTTAGCCTTTTAGCCAAGCCATCCACTAAATTCTACATGGAGTACATAAGGCTATTATTTTATTATACCCTTTTGGCAGTTCTTCAGAGTTGACAACTAGACGAAATAATTAAATCACAAATTAGCACTTTCAAAGTTTATTTCCTTTTTGTATTTTATTTGCATTTTAAGTGCTTGCTCAGCTCACTACTCACTACTCTTCTCCAAAAACAAAACTCAAACAAAAATATTCATCATTCACTCACTCTTCATCTTTTCCATTCTTTTTTTCCCTCACTTCTTTCATCAAACAAAACTCCAAACCCGCACCCACCCACACACCCACAACGACAGTATATTCCAGCATCTCATCTCATAATAATTCCAGGATTCTGTTTCCACTTAAATTTCCTTATATCAACTCAACTCTTCCGTATGAATTCCTAACAAACACATTTCATATCTTGTTGACTATCAAAAACGTGCTTCTTTTTAACTGACGATGAGGACTCTGTACTGTACTGACTTATTTTATTAAATCCAAATGACTGTTTAGCAATAGCTTTTCTATAAAACACTGCTTGTTGACATTTCTTCTCTTCTTTATTTTTCTCCCTCTTATTTTCTTTGATATTCCCTCCACCACCCTCTCCATAATCATCCCCTTCCTCCATTCCCCCTCCACCAAGTCAATGTTAATAACTTGGTTTGGTTGTTTGGATGATTGAGTTTTGTTGCGCGTTTTCAAACTAAAAGCCATTTATCTACCATGCAATATGGCTTGTTCCTTACTATTTCATTTCTCCAAATTTTATTCTCTTCTGTTCCATGTTCCATCATCATATAAAATAGCTTGCCTAACAATTCTCCATCTTCGTTTTTCCCTACTGCTCTCAATTAAGAGCGGCTCCTCCAGCTAATTTTGTAATCTTTTACGAGCCAGACAGCTGCATCGTGTAAAACCACATAAAAGACTACTGCATCCAGGCCAGGCTTGGATGTTGGATGAACTCTGAAAATATACCCAAAAACTCTTAAAAACAAAACACCAAGCAAAATTCCTTTTTACAAAGCGCACAGCAAAACAGAATAGACCTAGACAAATTTTTAGTAGTACGAAAAACGCCTAATTACATTCATCTTTGTACTCACTCTTTCCACACAACAGCTAAAAGTCAACTCTACTCAAGTCAGATCCATTCATTATCTTGGAAAATCATCATCATCATCACAAGTTTTCTATTTGACAAAGAGATCCGAAAGGAAAACCACGGAAAAGTAAACTAAACCATATACACCATTTGAATGTCTACACTACACTGTACTGTACATCAATCAGTTTCAAAGACATAAAATTCTGCTTGCTTACGTACTTTTACCTTTTCTTGTTGACTTAATAAGAAAACTGGTAACAGTCAGAGATGGATTACCTTACATGCTACAATGTTAAGCTGTGTCACACTCTCAAAGTCAAACCTGTCCTGTCGTTTCCTTTTTCCTTGGTTTCCTGCTTTGGTTTTGGGGTTGGATGGTATGGGTTTGTTGTCCCTCTGTCCATAGTCCTTTGATCTTCTTACCTACACACAAGAAAAGCTAAATACATACAAAACATATACATGTTAGATGGTAGGGGAGCACAAATATTCTTTGAAGATGAGAGGAAAATGATCTGCTTTTGATATGTCACTCAAGCAGAGCATAGACCAGTAAAAAAATATGATCATGTCGCATGTTCACGATCATTATGATCATCAAACCACAAAAGAGACTTTTAGTTGACTCCACTTGCTGCTGACTCTGATTCTAGCGATGCATTTAAGTTAAAAAGCGGAAGTAGCAGGGAAAACGCTTTCCCCTATTCACCCACCCACCCACACCACCACCACCACCGTGTTTCCTATTTTTCCCCTCCGGGTTTGTCACTCTCAGATGATAATGATAATAATAAAAAGGTAATAGGATTCTGATTTTGATTGCTTCTTTGTACACAGTACACAAATACATTATACAACACAACAGCTCTACGTAATAAGCATCAAATGCAATTCCCGCTGATTGAATTCTAGAGAAAGTCATTTAAGAGAGGAGAGAAAATAAGCTTAAGAGTAACTGCTTTGGTGTGTCATGTGTCTTAATTCGTTCAGTGAGCTGTTAACTGAACTGACTTCAGAGAGAAGGGGAAAGTTGTCACATGAACTGGACATGCCACGCCATGTATAGCTTTTTCCCTTCGTATTTTTTCCAATAAATGCACATTTTCTTTTTTTTTATGTGATGGCATGTCATAAAAGTGAAGAAAATGAAAATGGAACCAATCAATAAAGTGCGTGTATCAACTGTACTGTACCTATCACCACCACCACCAACTTCATCCAGTATTCATTCACTTTCTCTTATAAAAATAGCCAGTTCATCAACCTTTCTTTCAATATTCCACAGTCAAGTCAATAATGTCATGCTGGTTTGGTTTATGATGAAACGCATGTTTTTTTCTTCTGTTTACTATCATCTAACAGATAGCATTGTATATTTCATACTTTTTTTGGTACTAAATAAATAATTTATCAAGAAAAAGGAGAAGAAGAATAATAAGGTTATTAATTTTTCTTTCTTAAGACTTGACTTTGTATCTTAAGAAGAAAAAAACAAGCAACAGCATGTATCTCTCTCTGACGGTTATGGCCATCATGGCATGGCCATATATTTCACTTTTTAATTTCATTTTTCCACTTTGGATCGGATCCTGGCACGGTATCATATTTCAAGTATGGAGCCATCTGCTCCTGTGTTCACAGCTCATTAAGAAAACTCATTCAAAAGAAGAAAATGGTTTATTGTTTGGAATAAAAAGGGGAAATTGAAGAATTATGAATAAGATGATGACTGAGAAATGAGTTCCTTCCTGAGCAGCACATATATTTTTCTTATAAAAAAATGTAAAGAGGCTTATTTTTCGTACGTAACGTACTGTCTTACGTATGTCATGACTTGTGTAAGTGTAATTTGATCCTCTCTGCTGGCAAAGAGCTACTAAACAGCTAAAAAGAAAAAAAGTTAAGAAGTCTTAGCCAAGTCAACTTGGAAAGAGTTAAGCAATAAGTAATGCAGTAAGTAGTAAGAATAAGCATCTCCCTCCAGAGAGAGTACACATTTAGTAGAAACTTTTGCAAAGACAAAAGATTTGATTATTTATTGTTGTTTGGTAAAGTGGTCTTGGTTGGTCTCGGTCTCTCTCTCTCTTTCTAGCATTTTATGTTGGTTTGGTAGTTCCTCCGCGCACGAGTGGCTCATTAAAACAATATTATCCTATTTTCATAAGAGCACTTAATGTTGTTAGTTGAGAAAGAGGAAAATAAGAGGATCACCAGAAAAAAATAGTCAGGATATGTCTGCCAACAAACTATGCAGAGACCAGACCAGATACCAGAGACCAAGTAGTTTTTCTGTTTTGTTGGGTCTTCTGGTCGGTCTGTCTTGTCTATTTTCTTGAAGAAGTTTTTCTTCATCTGTTTTTCTTACAACAGTTGTGCACGAACGCACACACTTTTTTTACACACATGGCTAGTGCAACTTAAGTGCGTGCGGGGGTGGTATGGTGGAACGGTGCGGTGGCGGCTTGCACTTGTTCTTGACATTGGAACTTTTTTTTCAAGATGTATTTTTTTCTTACAAAAGTTAATGTACATCCTCAACTTGATTTTTAGTGGTAGTAAAATAAAAAGGGTTAAATTTTGTTTGAGAAATACAGCTATATTATGAATGTTATTTTAGCTCAAGCGTTTTAACACATCATTTTTTTATTTGTTTGTTTTAAACAGAGTAAGAACGCTGATTCCACTACTTCACCACACCAGCTTCTTCATAATCAGGCCAAGAGATTATCTGAAGATCAACAACATGGACAGTTGGTCGGGGGAGTAGGATTTCGGGGAGGTTTGGGAAGCAACAACAATAATAATCGGATATATCCTCAGGAGGATATTCCCGCAACAAGCACAGTCATTGCTGCTAGTGATCATCATCATCATTATCATTTGGTTCAGAGTGACTTTGATGATGGTGGCGTGGGTGGAGGTGGAGGAGGTGATACGATGATTGTCACAAGTACCAGTACAACTACAGCAGCTTCAACAACGGCACATCAACCACCAGCGTATTCGTTAGCTTTGGAGGACTTGACAAGTAGTAGTAACAATGGAAAAGGATTGTTGAGTCCATTGCGGGAAAGATTAGCAGCTATTGAGGAACTGACAACGAGTCTTCAAAGTTGGCAAACAACGGAAAAGACGGAGTATGAGAAATGCGTGTCAGATTTGGCGAACCAAGTGTCCAGAGCGGTGGCTTTGCAGCAGATGATGAAGAGCGAAGTTGAGAAATTGCAGCAGAGGGTTGTCGACCTGGAGAACCATAATAAAGCGATGGCTACCATGATCATTCCTACACTGGTAAGTTATCTTTGAAAAAAAATATGTATGTCATGCATGAAATATGGACACCCATTTATTATTTGTTTTTCTTTCTTTTGGGGGTGCCCAAGTAAAAAAATGAATGGATAAAAAGAGTGAAAGAAAGAAAGCATGTCAGACTGTTTGTTCATTGTTCGGGTTGGTGTGTGGTTGGTGCTACATGCTGCATCGCGTGGGTGGCATATGTTTCACTAAACCAAACTAGAAATGAATGAAAGTTTAAGCATACATGTTTCTTATAGATTATTGCCCATTTCCCTTCGTCAATTTTTCATTGATGCATGCATGTCATGTCGTCTATCTGCCAACATCATTTATAAAAACGGAGGGAACATGGATACATATTTTAGTTATGGTTTGTTATGTGAATGGTTTGGCAGTGCGTGGGAGGGAGACATATTTTAAGGCACTTTATTTTACTACGCTGCTTACCAAATTGTAAACTAATAACTAAGTTTCCATTGTTTTTAAATATTAGCAACGATGATGAAGGAAATCGTAATCACTTTTCTGGCTTCGGATAAGAAATAAAACCATGGTCATTTTTATTTGATTATGTTGATTATCAAATTAGCTGTGTGTTTGTAAAGGCTCCACAGGAAAGTAAAAACTAGAGAGCGGAAAAGTAGGCCAATGTGGTTCATGGTGTTACTTTACCGATTTCGGCGTTATGTAGCCATGTAGCTTGCTTTGAATTCTGACATTGAAATCTTTAGAATCTTTGTGTTATAGTATTTTTGTAATTTAAGACAAGTTTACTATTGGCGTAAACCTATTTCTTTATTACAATATTTTGATTTAAATTCAATTAAGACTTCAAAATTTATATATTAATTTATTCCTAAAGTAAATCCCCAACTTTTATCGAATAACTTACACCTCACAACCTAACCATAATATTGCATGTCATTTTACCATTAAACTTGCAAACTCACATTTTTTCTGCAAGAAACCAAACAAGACCATTGAAAATGAAATGAAAATTACCTGAATGGCTTGTTCTCAGATAAAATCCAATCCAAACCTTAACTTCTAAAACGTGCAAATACACACGTGCACTTAAATTACATTGCATGCATTCTACCAAAAAGAAAGCTGATTACAAGAACAAGTACAAGCCATATTGTTAGTTTGATTACCAAAAGAGAAAAAAAAAATATGATCATTATTTCCCCGATATTTATGTTACAACGCTTGTAATCGCCCCGTTGTAATAAATATTCACATTTAACAAATGATATCAAATAACCCTTTATTATCGTCAACATGTGTGCTCTACACCACACCACCGTGCCGTACCATACCAAACCATATCAGCTTATTAGTGTACATTACATTGTCCAAAAAGAGTTCCCTGCAGAGACTTAAGAATGGAAACATTTAGAACTCTGTAAATCTTTGTGAGTCACGACATAAATTTGTTTGTTCTTCGAGACTTGCATATATTTGGATAAGAAAGGAGAAAAAAAAAGTTGCGATACCATCTTACACACTACCAGGCAAACATAATGTTGAAATCAATTTCGTAAATCAGGCTAACATTGCATAACGACATGATATTGTGTAATGTAACGTAACGGTAAAGTCTGTTAAGTAGAGTGGATATATGTGGTGTTTGGATTTTTTTTTTGCTCAATATTTTTTTTTTCATGGTATGGTCGTATGGATGGTGTTGGTGTTAGCAAACCCTTTTCATGTAACACGTAATAAAAGCAAAAATAACGACTAAAACTTAAGTTTTAGCAGAAATGTATACATTATGGCTATATGGGCACACAGGAAGCTTTCGGTTGGTAAAACACCAAAACTAACTGGGCTCTGAAATTACAACAACGTGTAAACAAACGGTTTTTATTCAAAAGGGATTTCTTGTTTCCGTTTTGGTTTCTCTACTGTGTAGAGTAGAGTCGGTGGACAAGAGGAAATTACAAGCTTTTGTTTTACATCAGCAGGCCATCTAGATCCCATGCTGAGTTTTTTTTGGTTGTTGGTCGTTTCGGTATAATCATGGCTTAGCAAGCCAAGTTGAAATAAAGGCCAAAATGAAATCTCTACCAAGTAGAGTTACAAAATTTTCATAGATAATCCATTCGTACGATTAAGTACAAGCCATTTATACGTATGTTGGATTTAGAGAGTTTTTTTTTAAAGAGAAAAATAGAATGACAAACGGAACATCTTAAAAAATGTGACTTGGGTGTAGGTATTTACTTTTGCATTTTCACCAAAAACGATTCCCCGACCGTTGCGTTACCTAAAATCTTGTTGACAGTTTGATTGAACGTTCCTGTCCTACTGCCAGCATTTTACACAAGACAAAAAAGTGCATTTAATGTACAATCAAGTCGAAAAAAAGAAAGCATTTATTTTTTTCTCCCGAGATAGTAATACAATCTGAGTGAAAGGGAGAGAGAGATGGAGATGAGCTTAAGCTTGAAAGATTGATTGCTGATGAAATAAAAAAGTGTATGCTTTCTTCCCCTTGAAAACGAAACGAACATATAAGTATTCTATTTCCATCTTGTACCATTTTTCTTGAATTTCATTTCCTTTTTTTTCTTAATATTACTTTCCCTTCTTTTTATTTCAGATGAAACTTCATGACACTGTTGGCATTAAAGATGGTCCTCAGTTGAAATCAATAGAGCCAGCTCCTCCTGATTTTGAAGACGACGAGCATTTCAGCATTTCTTCTTCATCTGCTCCTTCTCCAAAGACGATGACAATGACGACAAGTGATATTCGTGAGACAAGTCGTCCACAATCCCAAAGAAATCTTATAAAATCCCAAGAAGAACTAAAACTTTCTCAATCCTACCCCTCCCCTTGTTCTTCTTCAGATAATAATGATCCTTCTTCATGCCAAACTTACATAAATAATCTTCCAAAAAGTCCAAGTCATTTTATTGCCGTTGTGAGTACCACAACTACTACAACCACTACATCCCCTTCCCTCTCTTCTAGTTACTATTCTACTCAAAATGCGTCCTCTCAAATGAAGACGATTTGTTACGAGCAGACTTCTTCCACCCAAGAATCCTCTATATCCACACCACCCCCACCTCCCTCATCAACAGCTGCGTTGTTAAGTAATCGAGAAAAAATTCTGGAGAGAACGGCTAGTTCGGATTTAAATCATCCACATCCACCCTCACCCCAATCCACAATGACAAGAAGTAGTCCAGTGAAAGCTCCAAGAACATCAAAAATAGTTGCTGCTGCCGCCGCTGCCGCTGCAGCAGCTTCCCAGCAACAAAGCGTGGGTGGCAGTGGTGGAGGCACTACCGGAATCCCAAAATTAAATGGAAGCAGTACCGGAAACATTTGTGCATCTTCCCTCTCCCGAAGCAATTCCAGTTGCAATAGTCGTAACAATCAGTCCCCTTCCCAATCCAAACCCATCATTTCTAATGACACTGATCAAAGTCATCAAATAATGAGCAGCAGTGCTGGTAATAACCCAAACAATTTAATCACTAGTCTTGAATCATCAATAACTTCTTCAACGTCATCTTCTTCCGGTGGTGGTAGTGGTGGTCAACCAATAAACTCGGAAATGAGTAATAGCACGCCAACCAATAGTACTAGTACCAATGTCCCTTTTCGTTCAAGTTGTCGAAGCAGTAGTAATACTTCCAGAACAAGTTTATCAGGAATACCCAGAATGTCCTCGCCTTGTCGTACAGCCACCGTTACAAAAATCCCTTGTGGTCAGCAGACTACAAATACAAGTAGTAGTAATAATAATTGTCCAACTCCAAAACCCGCGAGGAGAGTAAGTGATAGATCGTCATCTCCCCACGGTAGTAAACTTCCTGTGAGAAAAGCATCCTTCATTTCTTCTTTGGGTACCTCTGCAACAGCGACCACCGCCGCTACACCAAGTTCTCCCGGTGGTAATAATAACTCCCGTCACCCCGCAGCTTCCTCAAAAAGTCTTCCAGCCAATAGCAATATGGGCACTGCATTCCAAAACATGTCAAAGTCGGGATCCGGAGCACAGGGAAACAAGCATTCCAAGTCCACCTTTGGATTTGCCTCTTCCAAGAATTCCAAGGTAGCTACAAGAAGTAATGCTAGTAATAATTCAACCTCCACCCCCGCATCAACCAAACCAATAAAACTTACATCGACAGCTTTAAATGCTACTGGAGGAATTACTGGGAAAGCTGGTGGTGGTGGAGCCACTGGAAAAGATGAAGGTTATTCTACAATGTCCAGTGAAGCATTAGCTGAACAAGAACATCATCTCCGTCAAAATAACAGTTTGGAAAAAACTAGAACAAGTGCTTTATCCAGAAACTCTACATTTTCGGTGAAAAGTAAAAATGCTATGATTCCTCCATCCAGCGGCGCTACTGTATCAAGTCCCACAAGTAATAAAATTGTAATGGGCTCTCTTACACTGTCCCGTGCTGATCCCATTCAACCGGAAGTAGTCCTCCCCACAACTACTGCAAATAACAGGAATAGTATTCATAAATCAAACACTTTCAATACCTTCCGTGAAGTAAACCGGAACCGGGTACCTGCCGATGACTTCGAAGATGAGGATAACTCTGACCCTGCCACAGTATCCATCTCGTCCTCTTCAACTAGACGTTCCCGATCCCACTCAAAAAATAATTCCGCAACTGAAAAAGAACTGCGCAATTCTTGCCAAAGCCAAACCTCAGGTTGCAGTTCAGGTCAGTTCACAAGTCTTCCAAATTCCTCTTCTTCAGCGTCCTCCTCCCCATCAAAAGCCAAGTATAGCGGAGGGGCCACCCCCAAAAAGTCTGCAAAGTCTTCCCATGCTACCTATCACAAAGACAGAATCACAGCAACCACAAGAATGCTTGACGGCAATATTGTCCGCATCGTTAGAGGTAGCCCATATTCTGTCCGCCTGTACGGCGGAGATGACAGTGGTGACGACATGGAAGATGAAGAGGATCCCTCCTCTTCCACAATTTTGTGGGAAGATTCTGACGACTCGGATATCCTATTCTTACCTTTGGAGGTAAGCCCACCTTCAGTGACCAGTTCAAAATCAACTTTGGTCCCTCAACCACAGTCTTCCGGGGAAAGTAGAAGCTACTACAGTAGCTGGGGTAGAGGATCTTCTTCCATGGGCGGTGCTTGTTCGTCAACCTTGGAGAAAGAGAGTAGCAATTCAAGTGTGCATAATACATCAAACGGTGGAAGTGGAGGTGCGGGGGCGGTAGTAGGAGGAAATACTAGCTGCAATAGTAACACATTTAGCAGAAGAGCGTATCCCTTGCGAAGAACGAAAGGTGAGGTAACTGTAGATGTACTGCTTATAAAAAACGGTGGTGGTACTGGGCAAAATTGTAGTGATGGTGGTGGTGTAGGTGTTATTGAAGATTTGGGTGAATTGGAATTAGTGAATAACCAAGAAGAAAATATAATAATTAACAATGATGATGATGATGTTGATGATGATCCATCTTCTACTACCATCATCTCCCCACCAATAACAGATGAAATGGAGGAGAGAGCGCTGATTGAGAAATGGATGCAGTTGGAGGAAGTGAGAAACGAGCAGGTTCAAGGGGGCGAGCAATGGGCTTGGGACTGGGATGGGGTGGAAAGGACATACACGAGGGTTCTTCGAAATGCTGCAAGTCAGTTGAGAAGGGTACCCATGGGTAGAAATGAGCGTCATCATCATGACCATCTTATTGATGAGGATGACGATTTGCTTGATGAAGTGGACCTGATTTTGGAGAATAGTACCTTGCTACCACCTTCATCACCACCTACAGAAGTGCTGAGTATTGAAGAGAGAAATAAGCTGAATGAGCAGCAACAGCAGCAGCAACCTTGCACCCAGTTTGATTCCAATACGTGGACTAAATCAAAGTCAAGAAAGAAAAAAGATGAGACAGCAGTAAATGGTGAGATGGTGGAGGAGAAGAAGAAGAAAGGTAATAATTCTCAGGATGCAAGTCCCGAGAAATTTAGGAGGGGACCGGGGCCGGAGAACGGTTCACTTGCTTCTGAACAGATTCTCTTGGTTTTGGAGGGTGAGCGTGATATTGAGAGTGAGGCTGGGCTATTAATTAAAAGAGGCTGTGAAGGTTGTGGTGGTGAAGGTGAAGATGCTGATGATGATGATGATGGGGAAATGGAAGAAAACATTTTGGTAATCAATCTGGATGAGAATGGAAGAGGTGTCACTTTATCTTGTGGGGATGGTGGAGAAGAGGCAGACGGGGAAGAGGATGAGGCTCCACCTGTAATTGAATTTACACCAGAATTTTATCGACTGGCCAACTTTGGGAGCAACTTGTCTTTTTCGGATAATGAGTCTCCGCAGTCATCGACGCCACAGAGTCCAAAGGTTAGTGTGACAGGTGGAAATAATAATAAATTGGGGACAGCGACAACAGCCGTTGCCACCACGAAAGATTCGAAACAAAGTAGTCCAAAGAAGAAAAAGCACACGAGGAGATCGTCTCATTCCACGACGGCCCAAAATGCTGTAGCTGCACCACCTGTCATTATACAAACTTGTACAATGAATACGGATGACAAAATCAGCCAAACAGATTTCTCCTGCAGTTCCCTTGAGAATATGTCGAGCGTGTCATCTAACGAGCTCTCTGCAGAGTGCAGAAACTGTCTTGAGATCATTAAGAAATTGGTCGGCCAAGCGGATACAACCACGGAAGACGCTGAAGAGGAAATAAACTCTCAAGAAAATTATGAAAATGGTGCTCTTTGCAATGGAAAAGGTGAAATGAAGCAGAAAGATGAGGATTTGGGGAGTTATGCGACTACTTGGATTTCTGTCCCGAAGGGACTTCCAACTGCTGAGGTAAGTCAAGTCAAAAAGTTAACTAAAGTGCAATTTCTTAAAAAGCTTTATGCTGAAATTCAATTTTTTAGTTATAAAAAGTCTTGTATATTTTTTTCTTTTGTACAAAAAAAATATTTTGTTTTGTGCTTTTGTTTTTTTATATCTGTTTTGTATATTTTCAGCGTGTGGAGGAAATCTAGATCTTGACCTTCACTTTTCACTTTATATTTTCTTCCTTGCATTTTTTTTTGCATCCCATCCCCAAAAAAATACCCAACTTTTTGCTCTCTACATCAATTGTATTCATTCTATGTGACGTGAATATAAAATGAAGCTGTTTTTTTGTGAATGTATTTTGTTATTTTTGTTTTTGCGCTTTCTTTTTAAAACTGCACTTGACTCACGCAAACTTGCTATAAATCTTTTCTTGACAGTTTTGTAACCTTACTTAATACTTTCTAAAACACACACCTGCTTTCACTCACTCATGTTTTGTTAATTACCTTTCTTGATTTATATAAATTTAAAATTAAATAGCATTAGTTAATTAACCATTTATATGATAATTTTTGTAAATTAGGGTGCTAATTTGTGTTTTTTATTATTATTTTTTAACCAGGTGGATCGGATTCTGGAGATTCTCTCGAGCTCTGAGTCGGAAGGAGTGTTGTCCCCGTCAAAGTAAAGTGTTGGACACGCTACTTCGTCGCGTCAAGTGAATTCATAAAATATTTAAGCGTAATTTTATAGCAAAAAAATATTTTACCCAATAACCTATAATGTTTACTAGAGACTGATTTAAATTTATAACCGGAATAGCTATCTAGATAAATATAATTATACAATACAAAAATTGTAAATGTTTCAAAACATAATTATACCTTGTCAAATTATAAAAACTAAAACGTTTGTAAATATATTCGTTCATTTAATTTTAGTGAAAACTTTAATAAACAGGAATTCTTTTCCAAAAAAAAAAACGAGAAAAAAGTATCAAAAAACGTTTCGTGTTCACTTTTTTGGAATGATAAGCTTTTGGAAAAAATACTCCCTTTTAGGCTACATGATCTAAACACGTAAAATATATCAACCTGTAATTTACTAACAGCTCAGGACTCAGGAACAAACCCTTTCACAATTCTGAAACATAATGAGTACATATGAAAATGATTACATAAATGCAAGGTACATTGATACGAAGAGATTACATAACAAAACAACCAAAACAATCGCAGCGAAACCGGAAGTTCGCATCACATCCCATCATTTAAAAAAAATCATAAACCAAATATTATCTTTTAGATTAATAAACGAGAGTTATAATATCTCTTCTGCAATTTTGACAATAAGCGTTTTATGTATTAAGCTAGTATACTTTAAAATTTTGATAACAAATCCGTATTTATGTCTGTACATGTCAGTGTTAAAAAACCGATAAATAGGGTAACAAAGTATGAGTGTTTGTATGTCACCGAAATATTTTAAAGTTGATTTTATGTACGCAATATAGATAAATAAAATGAGAATAAGTAGCTAACTTACTAGAAAAAATAATTCATGACAAAAGCTTTTTACCTTGTGATCCAAATCCATATAATATTCTAGACTAAATAAACAAAAAACAATTTTGCTTTGAAATAGTGACCGTGATTTATAAACGCAGCTTGACAGGCGATTGTGATTATTTTGTTAGGTGAAATGTACGTCTCGTGGTAAAATTACTAGCCAAATAAATTATATCATCGGATGAAATATTGTAACGCTAATTATTTGCATATATTTGTACATAACCAAGTTTGCTATATAAGAGATAGCATAATAATTTGTTATAACGTTTTAAATAATTAAAATACTAAATTATATCTTACATGTGCTGTAAAAACGCGGTTAGTGTTATAATAGTTTTTAGATTACAGTCATCTTTAATGAATTGTATTACTGGAAAAAGTAGAATTTTTACTACGAGATATTTTTATAGAACCGCAGCAATAACTTAAAATGTATTTGTACAGTAAACCATGTGGAGAAAGTTGTCAGTAATTTTAATTCGAAATAAAAATTATGACTATGACCGAGTTATCATTTGATGCAGAAGAACCTTATCGATCCTTAGGATAAAAATGTGTGGAATGAATTTGTCATTAAAAGGTATATTGTCGTTTTTATAAATCGCAAATTTACATCCGTTTTAAAATGCTTTGTTTTCGTGTAAGAAAATCGCATAACTATTAATTATTTGTCCGTGAAAAAAGAGAGGTGGTGGGATATAAAATATAAAGAAAATAAAACTAAAAATTACAATGAAATACAACAAACAAGTTTGTATAGTATTTTTTATTGTATTCATAAAATCTAGGTTGCATAAAAAGTTACGTCTATAACTTCACCAAGTTTGCATTTTTTACTAATTTTTATTTACCATTGCCAACTTATAAAACAATTTTCGGCTCATCTAGCGCTACAGCAAAATTAGTAAAAACTACCCAATAATTCCCATCCTACATCAAATCCCCTACATCCTCTATGCTTCTTCTCTGTACAAACCTAGCGACAAGTACTACCACAATTTTCAGAAAAAATACAAAATTAATTTCATTTTCTTCGTCTTCACTTTCAATTTTCCACTTTGATGTGGTCAGCGGTGATGTAACGGCAATTGGAATGGATACTTTACTTTATCCAAAGATGGAATGTCCACTGATTTGTGATGCTTCCAGAATCACTTCCGCAGCTTCTATATTCATACTGCATATTCCGCATAAAAATCAGTTCAGTCCCAATTGCAATTAAACTGGGTAATCTTTTGGGGCGAGGCACTTCCAGAATCACTTCTACAGCTTCGTTGTTCATAATATGCAAAGAAAATCCGGTCCATTCGCATATGCAATTAAACTGGGTAATTTTTTGGGGAGAGATACTTAAAGTACCTTTATGAAACTGAATTTGTTTTTCCCACAATCGCATTAACTGCATAATCTTTTCCAGGGATTGGTCTTTGTACATTTTCATATTCTCTTTTTCCCCACGGGCAAGTGCTGGATCCCAAATCCCAAATGTGAACAGTAAAATAGGACTTCCGGTTTTATCATATCCACAAAACTTGGCTCGGTAAGTGTTTTTCAGGTAGTCTGAGGGATTCCAGTCTAGTAAAGACTGGAATCTGGTCCGATCCCATTTGACTTGCGCCACTCATCGTGACGTCGTAGCATGTCTTCCGCTTTAATAATGTCACCTTCTCGAGCTCTTATCCATCTCAGTAAATTAACATATGACTATATAAAATCAAAAATATTAAATATACCGGATATGTACCGTAGAACTCGAAAATGACAACTATTTTGTCTACTACTTCTTAGATTTTGGAATATCGCATTTAAAAAAAATTGCACATTTGCACGATTTTGCCTTGTTAGGCTAACGACTTGTGCTTTTAAAGTATTTTGGATTTTCATTAGAAAACCTTTTTGGGGGCAATATTTTCTCACAATTTTGAATGTTATAAACAGTTGTGACGAAATTCTGTTAGGAAATATTTTCTAAAAATCACACATGTAACAAACATTTGTGAGAAAATTCTGTTAGGAAATATTTTCTAACAACCCACAACGTTTCCATACAAAATTTCGGGACAGTGGTCGGCCGACGATTTTGCCAAGTTAGGCAAACGACTTGTTCTTTTAAAGCAATTTCAAATATTCGTTAGAAAAGCTTTTTGGGGCAATGTTTTCTCACAATTTTACATGTAAACATTTGTGAAGAAATTCTGTTAGGAAATATTTTCTAACAACCCACGTTTCCATACAAAATTTCGGGAGTGTGGTCGGCCGACGATATTGCCAAGTTAGGCTAACGACTTCTGCTTTTAAAGCAATTTAAAATATTTTTGTTAAAAACATTTTTTGGGGCAATGTTTTCTCACATTTTTTACATGTTATTAACAATTGCGAGGAAATTCTATTAGGATATATTTTCTAACGACCCACGTTTCCATACTAACTTCGGGACGGTGGTCGGCTGACGATTTTGCCTAGTCAGGCTAACGACTTGTACTTTTAAAGCAATTTCAAATATTCGTTAGGAAGCATTTTTGGGGCAATGTTTTCTCACATTATTATGTTATAAACAATTGTGAATAAATTCTGTTAGGCAATATTTTCTAACAATCTCAAATGTTGTAAACATTTGTGAGGAAATTCTGTAAGGAAATATTTTTTAAGAACATACAACGTTTCCATACAAACTTTAGGACTGTGGTCGACCTACGATTTTGCCAAGTTAGGCTAGCGACTTGTACTTTTAAAGCAATTTCAAATATTTGTTAGAAAACCTTTTTGGGGCAACGTTCTCTCATAATTTTAACATGTTATAAACATTGGTGAGGAAAGTCCGTTAGGAAATATTTTCTCACAATCTCACATTTTATATATATTTGTGAGGAAATTATGTTTCTCTTTCTGTCCACTACGCATATATAAATGAAGTTAAATCATTCTTAAATGAAAACGGTTCTCAATTCGGAATCCTTAATTTGGTTGACAAATTCAGATACAACAAATTAACTTCAATCATGGTTTTATAAAATTTTTATTTTAAATCGTTGAACTTATCTTGGTACCGATAAGGTGACCTTTAGCTTTGTCGGCTAACATATACTACGGAATGTCGCAGATGTATCTTGACCATCTTTAGGCATCCGTTAATTGTACTCAAATACATTTAACTCAATTTAACAAAGTTTTATAAGCTCACATATTGTAATGCAGACAAAGACATTTTTAAAAAATCCCTAAAACTCTGACCGATCGCAGAAAATATAACAGTTATATTAAACATTTAATTTTAATATTTATCTCTTGGCAAATTAAAATTAAATTAAAACCGATTATGACAACGTGTTGGAAAAAGATAGCTTCATTTTTTGTATAGTTGGATATTTTGAAGTGGTTCATCTTTTTGTTGCAAAGGGTTAGTGCTGTAGTGCAATTGATACAAAAGGGTACCAAAAATCTTAAAAAATATGTGGGACCAGCATAATAATAAGGGTTCAGCATTGGGCCAAGCAGTAGTTCTCTGGTTGTACCAGCTGGTGCTTGTATTGTTGGTGAAGTACTTGCAGAATAGTTATGAAGAAAGTAATTAACGTTTCTGGGTCAGTTGACAAGCTTCCAGAAAAATGGATAAAAGTTGGGAAAATAGAGAATCTCTTCATTTACCCCGTGAAAGGTATGCCAGGGATATCTGTAAGAGAGGCTTCATTAGAAAAATTGGGGCTTAAAGGTACTAAGTTCGCATATTATTTGAAATATATAAGAATTTTGTTCCACAAATTGTTTATTTGCTTTGGTGGTAATTACATGCAGGTGTGGAGAATCCTTTCCTGAGGGACAGAGTATTTGTGATTATCAATGAACATGGGAATTCCCTCTCGCTGCAAAAATTGCCAATGTTGTCACTGACAAGAGTGAATTTAATTGAAAACAAAGTACATCTCTCGCATGTTAAACTTCCTTCACTGACAGTTACCTTTGAAATTCCAAATACTTCATTGGGTGATGCTGATCCGTTAAAAGTAAAAGTGGCAAAGTGAGAAAAATAGTTTAAAACACACTTTACAATTTTGCATTTCATGAAAACATCAATAATTTTGCGACAATTTTTTTTTATTGTAGATTGTATGGTGAAACTGTGAAAGGAATTGACTGTGGAGACGAAGTAGCCGCATGGTTAAGTAGATTATCTGAAATTTCTGGACTTCGAATGATTTATCATGTGGAGGAGGAAACTCAGCGTGGAGCTGTGAAACGAAATACAAGGTTTCACACGTACCGAGGAAGTCATACTGTAATGCTTAATTGATTATATTTCAATAATTAAAAAAATCCCAAGTATAAACACCATTACAAATTAAATTTCTTGTCAATTGTCACTTATTAAGGGAGCTTTTCATGATGAGACCTCCTACATGCTAATGTCAGATGAGTCTTTGGCAGCTGTCAATGCTCATCTGGAGAAACCGGTGTCCCACACCAATTTCCGTCCAGGAATTGTCGTTAACGAGGTTTCTGAACCTTTTGCTGAAGACTTTTGGGGTTACATAAGAATTGGTGATAAAGATAATGGTCCTGCGCTAAAAGCATCGCTGCCTTGTTCAAGGTACTTACTTTGTTGAGAATAAATAAAACGTGTACTTATAATAATAATAATAATATAATAATGTACTTGCAATTGATTATTTTTTAAACTTATTTTAAAATTAAAATTACTAATAGATGTGTAGCAACAACGGTGGATCCAGAAACTGGTACATTCAGAACTGATGGAGAGCCGTTGAAAACATTGTATAAATTAAAGCGACCAGTTGGAGATGAGAAAATAACAAAATTGGTACGAAAATCGGCTATACTTGGCTCCCACTTCGGAATGTTTCAGGGAGCATCAAGTGTTGTGAAAGTGGGAGATCCTGTTTTCGCACATCTTCTTTAGAAAATATACTTTTATGATGAATAAATGCTTTGTATTTGAATTAAAATTTTTTGTTAATAAAACTTCTGAAAGTGCGGTTATACATTTTTGCTCTATATTTGATTTTTGTGTTGTAGCCAACGCTAAAACAATGAATGACCACGCATAAAGTAATCTCTTTATCTGTACTGCATAATAGGCATGTAAACTACAAAG
>JAQIWN010000987.1:0-24244 GCA_034699025.1 Entomobrya cf. arborea Gr-Col-00668
AAGAACATTTCCACTTTCATCGTCAACATTTTGAATTTTTTTTGTTGGGTTACGAGATTTTAAATTATCTTTTAAAAATTCGACAATATTTGTGGTTTTAGAGGTGTTTTTGTTGAGGGTTAAAGTATCACCTGTTTTGGGTTATAGTGAAGAGTCTTGAAATCCTACAAGTTTTGGAGTGTAACGAGAGGAAAAGGTGTGATTTTGTTGAAGGAAGTATACACCCGGAAGGATCTTGGTTAGGTACGCAGGCTGTTTTAATTTGATGATTTGTCAAAAATTAATTTTTGTTGGTGACGGTGGACGGCGAAAGGCTGGCAAATAGGCGTACAAAGTTATAGAAGGTTTTTAAAAGTCAGCTGTCAAAATGTTTTGGATTATTGTATTGTCATAATTTCGCCAATATGTCTGCGGTGTAGTGGTGACGCGTTTGTTAGTGTGCATGTTGGTTTTTGCTTTCCACGTGACCTATTTAGTAGTTTTTATGACAAGTATTATTCGATTGGAAAGGTTACTGCCAGTTAGTTCACAGCTGGACGGTGCGCTGTGTTGTTCAGGTTTTCTAATATTTTGTCATCCATTTGTTTGCTTTGACAGGTTGAATGATGTGTCACAATGTCAGCCTGACTTTCCAACGTATCTCTGCGTGAATCTTGAGCGAGATGAGCAAAACTTGAAGAGTCAATAGTTGATAGTGTTAATGTTAATACAATAGTTTATGTACTCTACATGTTCTTGAACAAGTTTCACAATACTACCAAAATTGTTGTTGTTAGTCATCGAACGGCGGAAACAAACGTGTAGTTTCCGCTTTACTAGAAATGGAGGAAGGAGAGGAACTCAGATTAGATGGACAGCCCTTGGAGGTGTGTCCGGAGAAAGTTGTCAGTAGGGTTACTTATCATGATAAGTTAAATGTAATCCTTGCGGGTACAACGGATGGTTGGCTGTTCGTGGTGGACCCCACTCTTGGTGAAGCTGTGTACTCAACCAGAATAGGTCAGTTACCATAATTCATTATTTTTATAGGTACTTGAAGCTACCTGGTGCATGAGCATGTGATTTGTATTTACTGATATCTGAATTTGTACAGGTACCGAAGATGACAGCAAAAACGTCTGGGATTTCAATGTTTGTCCAGAAAAGTTGATTGTTGTCCAAGGGAGCAAAGTAGGTATTCGAAGTGATTACAATGGCATATTGCTTCTTAGCTCTATTCTTCAAACTCCACTGGCATCGTCATCTGACGTTGTTCAAGTAGAATTAAGTAAATCAGAGGTATGTGGAAATAAGTGATAATAAATAAATAGGTCAGTATTTTCTTATGAGCTTGTTCTAAGGCTGTCCCTTTATTTTCCCCTTAGGCCGAAAGCTTGTGCCATTCATTACCAACGGCTGATACGGTTGAGACTGATGTTAGTGAAGTAGAAAAGCAACTTAAAACAATTGTGGTCAGAGAGCTGGAACCAGGAACGCCTCTTATTTTAGTGAAACGTGAAAAAGTATGAATTTTTGTTAGAACTATAGTATCACTTAAAAGTAAGTTTATGTTAAACTCCGTTGTGCTGGTTGAAACTAAACATTCTTTCCATTCTTTTGCTCCTGTTATTTTTAGTGGAGTACTGTGAAGCTCGAGCTCCCTTACTCTGTGCTGAAGTCAACTTTCCAAACGATGGTCAATGAGTTGTGGAAGAAGAATGCATACATCCCTCAGCTTTCTATTGCTTCCTCGATTTTAGAACGCTTAAATATGCTACTTCCACCTTCCAAAGGAGACCAAGATGCTCCTTTAGAGAAAGCACAAATGTTCAGTGAATCTGCAAGACTGAAGACATTTTCTAACTGGCCTCATATGGAATACAGGTACTTCCATAAAAACTTGAAAAAACTGTATAAATAAGCAGCAATACAATAGACCTGCATTGGGGCTTGAAATTGGAAAATTCCTCCATGTTAAAAATAGAATAGAAGCAATTTGGTCGACTCTGTACTATGGATTTTTTGAAGTAATTTAGGAATTCTAAATGAACTCAAGAGAAATGAAGTTGCAAAAGCATTAGAACATCGCTACGTAGTACAGAGTCAGCAGCTCAAGCGAGATTCAGTAAAAATGGGCAATTGCATATCTATTTTCAAAATCTAATGCATTTGCACCTAGAATTGAAAACGCTATGATTATCGAATACTAATTTTTATTTCAATTCAATAGATGGGCATTACCAGAAAAGATGGCTCAGGCTGGATTTTATCATAGTCCCAGTTCCAACGGGGATGATCGAGCTATGTGTTTCACATGCAACGTTTGCTTAGTTAGCTGGGAGCCAACTGATGAGCCATGGTCGGAGCATGAACGACACTCACCCTTCTGTCCATTTGTGCGAGGAGAGCACACACACAATGTCCCATTAAGTGTATCATTTGCTACAGGGCCGGCTTTCATCGCTGCAGAACGAGGGAGTACCTTACCAATCTTAGGAAAATCTTCATGTCCAGTTGCTGTAGTGGTCGCCTATTCCAACGGTCACATTACCGTATGGGACATGGCAAGAGAACCAAAGGTATGTGAACTCTCCATGTTTTCAGTTTGGCAAGCTTCCGACTGTAGTATGTGATTGTTAAACGTTTATTTACATTTCTTTTACTTCAGCCTGTCGTGCGTTTCACACTTACTCCAGACATTATCGCGTCAACAACGCCATTAGATGAAGTTATGTACTGTGATGTAGATGGAAAGTCCAGAAGTGAAGTCATTACTTTAGATACGTTTATTCGAGGTAAAAGCTGATGCTTTACTTGGTTATAGATACTTCCTTGTATGTTAAAGGTTAACTTGAATGTGATAGCGTATTAATGTTTTTATCATTAATAATCTCCACCAGGAACCCTTGCAACTATGGGCTATCCATCGTCCCAAGAAAACGTAGAATTAACTGCGGCCGCTATGATTGGTGCTCCCGAAAGTATTATAGACAGTAAGAAGGCACTTCCGCCATCTATAATTGTCGGAGGTTCTGTAAGCAAGTCCTCTGATTCTCAGGATCCCGGAAGGAGTCCTTTTATACTAGTTTACGGCCTAAGTCCCAATACAATTACCATGAATGACATCAGCACTACGCCGCCAGAAGCACCGTTAAAGACATCCAGTCGCACAGGAACCAAACAAGAGAGTCAACATTTTGAAGAGGACATCTTCAATTATATCTCAGAGGGTGATATGCTGTCTGATTCAATAAGTATTTTTAGTGACATGAATATGTCGGATGCATCAGGGACGTTTGTGGTAGACGCAACTGGCTCAATAATTGGAGGAGGTCATCATCATCACCATCATCCATTTATAACGTCGTCCAAGAAGAAGCTGTCCGCAGCAGCCCAAGCTAGTCAAGCTCAATCCAACAAGGGTGCTGGAGGAGACAAGGATTCTAATAACAAAAGCAAGACTGAAACTCCATCAAAGGAAAAGGAAGTTGTTTTGGTGCAGAGAATAGATTTACCGAATGATCTAAGACACTGTACTGTCACGAAGGACATTTTACCAACGTTAGATGGGGAACAAGTTGTATTATCACTAGAAAGTAGTATCACAGCCACCTCAAGTGGATCTAGTAATGAACAAGTTGTGTATGGAGCGTTGATCGTTCATCGGGTCGTTTGTGAATCTGAAATGCTCAAATTGGAGAGACAACCAATAGCATGTAGAAAGTTTATATCAAAAGATGAAATGCCTTCGCTTTTGTGCGTGATACCACCAGAATATGATGAGTCAGCTTTGGCGTGTGTTCTCAGAAATGGGCTGTTGTGCATTTTACGTGTTAACGACTTGTCCTTAATCAAGAAGATAAAGAGACCTGAAAGCGAACCACCACTTGCTTCTATTTCTTATGTTTCGTGTATGTAAAAAATGCTATAAAAGTTATAAATTAATCATTCATTTATCTTCCTGCAGACCAATATGAACAATTTCGTTAATATTTTAGGTTTGGAGCGTCTCTGCTGCGGTACTAGTCGAGGAACATTGGAAATGTACACACTTAGTAAGGCTGACATCGACCTGCAAGATGATGGGGGAAGTATTAGCGGTGATCTGAGTGCAGAAAAATCTCTCGTCACAACAAACAGTGGGGTTGACACTGCAAAGCTGATTGTGAACCAACCGTTAACACTCAGCTCAATGAAGCAATTAATGCAATTAACGTCATTCGACAATATTAAGCCATGCTTCACTGTCAATGTGTCTTCCTGTTGGGTAAGAATCATTCAGGCCCAGAAAGATCGTAAGCATCCTCAGCATCTGCAGCACCAAGATAGCGAAGTCAGTGAGTCAACACTTTCGTGGAGATTACAAAAAACCAAGTGAGTGTATTCATTTTGAACATCTTTCCTAGCTGTATTGAGTAATGAGTAACTTTGAAAAATGTTTCAATATCGTGGTTTCTGTTTTGTTTTAGGAACTCCAAAAAGGAGCACATATTTGAAATAACCTTACCTAAGTCATCACGAGTTGGACATCTAGATCTAAAGTTCAGTTTGCAGCCTGGTTGCGCATCCCTTCCGCCCATAGAAGTAACTTTGTATCGTGCCCTAAAGAATAAATTGAAGTCAACAAATCCATCAACCTCAGGAGGAGAGTCTCAGATGAAGACGAAGGCTGTGTCAAATGAATTTTTGAAATCTATCAATGCAGTACCTGTTTGTGGTCCACTAGAGCTGAGTTCCAACCTTGATCTTTCGGGACAAGGTGGAAATGTTGTGATGACTAGCCCAACTTTGGTTCTGTCAAAAGGAAGGAACTTTTACCTTCACATCAGAGCCAAGTCCTTGGCTAAAGGGGAATCTCAGGAGTCGAATAATCAGACGGCATCAGTTGCAGTTGGTGGCAATAAGGAAGGAAAGTCTGATAGCGTGAAAGCCACTACTTCCGCTTCCAGCTACAAGATTATGTTGGCCAAGGTACTATTAAAGTTTAATATAATATTTTGTGTCTGTTCTAATATTAGTGTTCTACTAACACACACATTTCAATGTTTCCATCATTGCCTAATTAGAAGGCGAACGAGGAATTAGGACTGAAGACTTTTAAGGTAAAGAGTAAACCGCATGCAAACACAGTATATCCAAAACTACAAGGATCTGCATTAACACTCAAGTTTTCAAAAGAGGGCACCCCATTTTATGAGCTAACCCCGTTTGCTTCACAGCATTCTCCCTCAGGTCATCATCATCCAGCCAAGTCTGGTGCAAGCATAGTTGCAAATGATCTTGACGGAGACAAGCGGAAAGAGTACTTGGGATGTGATTGGATTCATGAGATTTCAATTACGATCCGTAAAGTTAAAGCCACTTCAATGCCTTTGGAAGAGTAAGTAAACCACGATAAAATGCGAAAGATATTAATGATTTTTGAAGTGCAGCACTGCAGCTTTGTGTGACTAAAATATGGTTTATGGTTTTCAGCTATGAAAGAAAGCACATGCTTACTTCTGAACGCTTTTTCTCGCGCTTATTGGACATTGCCGTCTTCGAGGGAGAAGAAAATTCATACTCTGCTCAGAGCGCTGCCTTGGATCTCCTTGTTTGGATTGCTGCTGTAAATCTTTGTGGTCCTCAGATTGGAAACACCAGCTATCAGACAAAATTCATTGAAACTGTAAAATCTAGGTTGAGTTCTCTAATCCTCCATGGAATCCTTTTTGCGGATCGTTCAACAGCTCACAAATGTGCTAAACTTTTAGTTTTATGTATTGAGTAAGTTTGTTTAGAAAAAATAGTATATTTTTTCACAGCTTTATCCTTGAGGTTAAAAATTTATTTCGAATCGTTCTTTTCACAGTGCTGTCGAATCCTTCTGTAGCGAAGACAGAGGAGAACCTTTTCTTCCAGTATTATTGAATGAAGTTCTAAAGTTGTTACCTTACACCATATCATGCACCTCTGCTGGATCTCTGCAGTGGTTCTTTTTGATTCTTAATCGAGTGCGAAATGAAAATCTCAGCTTAGCCAGTGAGACACTGTTAGGACTTTTGAAAGATGTGTCAAAGGAGCTGAACGAGAGGAATGAGCCCATGCATTCATTACTGCGATCCAGGTTAGCCAAGAGAGCACTACACAATGAAGCACAATATATTTTAGTTTGATATGATTGTATTGTGTAATAATATTCGGTTCTTGTCATTGAAAACTATTAGATTTGGACTTTATGGAACACCTTTTGAGCAAGAACTGTTTGAAGTAGAAGTACCTCCATTTACAAAGTCCTACTCCCATCCGTTAACATACGCTGGTTTGTGCTCTTCTGAGAATGCTAATACCGTGGGTGCTGGTACTTTTCATTTGTGGGGTCTCAAGGACGTGGATTTCCGTGATCTCCTCGTTGGAAGCCCACTTAGCCTACGATGGGGAAAAATTGGCAATTTGTCCCCCAAACAACAAATTCACGGGCTTCTAGAAGTGGAACCTTTACACTTCACCTGTCATGCAGCTTCAGACGGAACTCGAGTAGAAAAAATTGATTTGGGTGCAAGTACAGGCTCGTTCTCTGCACCGGTACCCCTTCCCCAACCATGGGAGCCTTTCACAACGAACTTACCGACAGGAGAAGGTTCAAAAAAGTCAGAACCAGACAAAGTAGAGCAAATAATGATGTTGCAAAAAGCTCTGAAAATGGAGTCAGGTGATGCGTACTATGATATTCTATCGGATATGAAATTTATGGGGAACAATGTGAGCATGCTGGAGCTTCCATATGGTGGCGTGAATCCACATGATCATCATTCAGACATCGCACACATCACTGCTATTGATCCTAGCACTTGGAATAAGGCCGCGGGAGTTCTAACTATGGTAATGCAACCTATGGCGGATCCACCTCTGCCTCCGCCACCACCGCCAAGTTCTTCAGCTATGATCGGCCCGTTCATTCAACCAAACATGAATCACATGGGAGTATCATCTGCTTTCCTGCACAAAAGTACAACACCGACGCCATCCCACACTGGACTAAAAGTAGCTGCTGTTTCACCTATGCCTGCCAATCCAGCAATCTCTGCAAGTTCCTCAGGCTCTTCTGAACTTAACAAAATTAGTGCTGGAAACAATTCTAGTAGTGGTCCAAGTGGTAGTAGTGGAGCCCAATCTCAGCAGCAAGACCAATCCAACAATGGAGCAGGAAATGATGGATTGCGACTACTTCTTTCCCCGTGGCAGCAGATGATGTATGTGCCACCTCAACAAGCTTTAGTGATTGATAGAATGCACTCCGGAGCCAGGCGATTTGTGGTTTTGGATTTCGGTGCACCTGTCTTACTAACTGATATGATCATACCCGCGTGCAATGATTTAGTTTCGCTTTCAATTGATATTTGGCTTCATCGGGAAGATACTGATGGTCAGAGACTGGTGGTGGCATCTGATATTGGGAGTCGATCTCTGGTGATCTGTGACTTACAGCCTCCCCCTGTTTGCAGATATTTGAAGGTAATTATAGTAATTAAGTTACAGTCCTGATATATGTTTTGGCTGTAATTAGAAGTAAAATTCAAAATTGAGAGGGTTTGTAGTGAAATATTTGTTTTTTGCTTTGTGTTTATGTAGATCACGACAATAGGCCGTTATGGAATGGGAACCACCAAATGTCGCATCCCGCTGGGAATGTTTTATGGCCACTCCACCATTCTTCCTAGTGATTTGAGATCAAATACACCCGAGAGTATAGCAAGTGTACCTGGCGATGTAACTGTGTTGACGCCTTCCAATGTACAAGCTCACTTATCCGTACTTTCATACCTTGTAGAGGACATAGGATGTCGTTATCAGCTAGCTTGTACCAAATTAAGACGACTGTTGGAACCTTTAATGAAACCTGATATATCTCCGTTGGATCACATGTCTTATTATCTCCCGAAAGGAAAAGAAAGAAACAAGCTAGGGTTGAATAGTAGCAGCGATCAAGCTGTGCTTTCTTCGTATCAAGAATGTATCACTTTACAACAACAACTCAATGTTGCAACGAATGTGATGAAACGCTTACAAAAATGTATGACGCAGTTGCCATCGGTTGATGTTACCAGTTTGAATCCCAGAAGAAATCTTCCAGACATCTGTACTGACAAAGTTCATGTGCTAACAGAGTTTTTAATTGAATCGTTGCTTGGAATTAGTTTCTTGGCTTCTAGTTCATCTCTGGCCACTACGGTAAATGTATACTCATAATGACTTTCATTTCACTTTTCAATTATTTCAATTGTGGATAAGTTAATCTGATTAAGTCTTTTTTAATGTTGCTTGCAGCCGATTCCGTACTCCCTGTATACAAATATGACACAAGAGACTTGTGAAGCTCTGTTCAAAGAAATTTGTGTGTTGGAAAATGGGCAGTGCCAATTATCTACGTGTACATTAATGCTGCGTGTGTGTGGATGTCAACCATGGTGGGGTAAATTCCTTGCCTCAACTATAAAGACAATGTTCTCCTCCAACCAGAATGGTATCTTCCCCCAAGACAGAGTTTTTATTCTACTCGTGTACCTTGGACAAAAATCACTTCTCAGTGCGACGAATACCTCTGTGCTGGAAAATGCGATGGAACTTCTTGCTGAGTTACTTTCTCCGATTGAAGACAAGAGCTCATTTTTGAGGTCTAAAATTGACATGACTTTACTGGGCTGGGTAGTGATGTATTTGTGCTTGTGCCTGGATGGTGTGAATTGCACCCTGACGTCATCTACTACAACTCCTACTTCAAGTGGGAACGGGAATAATAAAGGGAAAGAAAAAGAAGTTACATGTGTCTCATCAAGATGGGACTTTATTCAGGGAGAAAGTGCTCTGTACAGGAAAAGCGGGAGTACGTCAAGATTATCTGGAACTGGCAATTTTAAGCGGAGAATACAAAAGAAACTTATGGCGACAAAGCAGAAGCTGGAGGAACTGGACAATGTTGCCGCTGGACTGGGATATGCTACTCAAATGGTAAGTGATCTTGATAAAAAAAACAAAGAGCCTTAAGTGAAAACTATATACCTATGTATAAATGATTTTTTGAGTACCTAATTAATGTAATGTTTCTTTTGAATAGCAACAACTGGGGGGCTTGGGTAACAAGCTTTCCGCCTTAGGAAATCAAATCGAAGCAATCAAACAAAAACAAGCAAGTCTAGGAAAAACGATTAAGATCCAAGGATCCAAGCACTTTAAAGACCTGCTTCAAATTCGTCGAAGTGAACTCCTCAATAAGCGAGGAATGCTCTCCAGTAAAGACATGAAAGAAGACATTAGCCCACCGACGGATGTGGAAATTAACCTGAATTTAAGTCAGTCGCTGTGTCTGACTGTTGCCAAAGGATTGGGCCAACTCTTGTTAAGAATGGACTCAACTTGTCACTCGGACGTGTACCTAATAGTGTGCAAGGCATTAGCAAAAATAGCTACGTCCTGCAGACCGTCGATACCCCTGGGGGCTGTGTTTGATGTGGATCAGTTAGCTACGCTTATCTGTGGTTCTTGTGGAAGTGATTATGTGAGAGAGAGGAACTGGTCTTCAAGTTGGGTGTCCCATGCTACGATGTGCCTTATTCAAGATATCCTGGAAGGTGAAAAATTGTATCCTTCACCATCTGCCCAAAGGAACAATGGGGAGGATGGTGCTGCAACAATTATTCCAACTGGTGGAAGTGCTGGTGATGCCATGGGTGAAGATATTATGGAAGGAATCACAGAAGAGCAAGCAAAAGCTGCTGCACAAGTAATGCAGGTAGAAGACATGTGTGTAGATTCAGTCGATTCGGACGCAGTAAATGAAATGCTTGGAGGGATGTCTGATCCTGCTAATATGGAGAGCACTGTTAGTCTTGACTCTGAGGATAGTGATTTTGAAGACATTGAAGTTATCGAGTTCGGAATGATGCCAGACGGTCCGAAGTGTCCTGGAATGGGATCCAATGGAAATGGGAAAAGGTCTGGGAGTGGAGGCGGAGGTCCAAAGAAGTTATCCCCTTGCACAACCAGTATTTCATCAGCACTCGATGCTAGACTAGAAAGTGGCGTGGAAAGCACCACAGAAATTAGACTTAGGCTCATGTCTGTCGTGGACTCTGAAGTACTTGCACAGTGTCTCAAGGCACCAGTGGAAGTTCCTCCAGAAATTTTGAAAAATCTTCCGTCTGTCAAAAAGAGGGGTCTCCCAGATTTGATCCAGTACAGTGTCATCCCTTCTCAGCAGATTTTATCGAATTGTTTTGACAATATTTTTGATATGATGGCATCTGAGGTTTGTAAATCATTTATAAGTCGTTAAAAAGGTCATTATTGATCGTATTCGGCATAATATATATTTAACATTGTTTTCTTTTTGTATGAAACTTTTAGAATTGCTCATTAAACATTGCAAAGGTGCTCCAGTTGTGGATTACCATTAATACGGAGTATCCCGCAATGGAAGAAACTCATAATGTGAAACCTGTGATACCTTTGTCTTGCAAATCGCTATCCTCTTTAATGTCAGCTTTAACCAAGTAAGATCATTGTTGGTCATAATTTTTTATCGATAGTTTGCTCCAATTATATTTTAAAATATGTTTGTCGTTTTAGGAATGCCAGTGTTGGTATCCAAGAATGGGGACTCGCCTTTCAGTGTTTAGCTCTTGCTGCAAATCAGCGAACGTTAAATTCTCCCAATGGCCACTGGCTGTACATCATGACTGATAAAAGTTTCCCAGAAATTATCTTGAAGTTTATTTCTGGCTCCGGCATCAACATTCAGAAAAACCATGTTGTGTCTGCCGGACCAACTGTTTGCCAACATTTTTATAACTTTTTGCTACGCCTGCGACAGCTCAGTAATGACAGTGTTTGGACTCCTTGTTTGAAAGAAGTGTTGCTCCGTGTGTTGGGAGTCTTTTTGTCGGGCCCTTTTCTGTACTCAGAGTTTCCTTTGGATGCGTTCAATAAGTTCTTGGATCGTGTAACCTGTCCAGATTTATCATACGAGAACCCTACAACAATAATTTCGATCATTCAGTCATTTGGTATGTAAATACTTTATATGTAATGAAAGCAATATGCTTTGCAAATATTGTGCTTAAATTGACATCGCCTTTTGTTTATCTTTTAGCGTCCGCCCTGCACAGATTTGTGTTTTTCCCGAATAAGCTGAACATTCGGTCATCGGCTGAGTTGAAAGCAGGTCCAGCTACAGTTACAAGTGCTGCGGCTGGAATTATCGATGGCAAGACAGGAAAGGGACAAACCCTAGAGATGATAATGTTTCGGCTGGTTACTTTTATGGCGTCGGCAGTTAGCCTTCCTTTCAAAAATTTTGAGGACGTAAGCTTTTCTTCAGTACTAATATATACCCTAGAGAAATTCATCCTTAATCTATTTAATTGATATATATTACAGCAAAACGGAGTTGAAGTAAACGAGTTCCTCAAGAGCATGACCATTTCCTCCAGCTTCAAGGAATATGAATCAACCTTGAAAGAATGTGTTGCCAATTGCGCTGGTACACCACCAAGAACTATAGCGGATATTGTTCTTCAAATGGAGCCTGCCATGATGCGAATCTTGTCGGTGTTAGCACATCCTAACGGAATCAACGTTTTAGTCAGTGGAGACCTGTCGAGTGCCTTTAACATTCTAGATACAGCTGCTCCGTCAACTGTTGTTGATGCTGTAATTCATCTATTCAGTAAACTGCATAGCAATTGTACTCAGCCAGAGTGGATGATAAAACCTGTTTGTAGATTTTTGTCAAGTAAGCAAGTATCAACGAAAAAACTTACGTTTTTTAAAGCTGCAGTCATTAATAGTATTTTATTTTAATCTTAGCATCTCCGTTCGATGACTTCTATTGTCCTTTGATGGTGTCTGAAACGTTTGTTCTGATGGTTCTGAAGGTCATTAGTAAGGAAGAATATCTAAGGGTTTTCACCGAAATGAAATGTGTTGAAGTAAGTTTGTAATATTTCGGTGCATCTTAAATATCAGTCACAGTATTCAAGGTTCACAACTCAAAACAAATTTTCACTTCACAGGCGGTCTGTGAGAAATTAGTTAGCAGTACCAAGAAGTTCATCAGTAGCTGTCCGACGTTTGTTTCTATTTTGACTCAGTACATTGGACGAACTGATGCCAATGCCATGTTTGGGCAGAAGAAGTATGGAGGAGAATCTATTGAACTTCAAGACGGACTTATTAATGTAGCCCCATTGGGTACTATAACTTCTACAAACTTCTCAGCTCATCCTTCCGAGGTGTTGTTGCAAGCTACTCCTCCACATCGACGTGCTCGTACTCCTGTCTGGTCATACCATTTTTTCCCGGAGGAAAGCTTTTTGGAATTAGTAATCACCCTACCCTGTGCAGTACTTTTAAGAGAAGTTCAAATTGTGCCTCATATGACCTCTCTATCAAGTAAGAACAGTGATGTGGTGTCAAAGTATATATTTTATACGCTTACATTTGTTGTGGAATCGGTATTTAATTTTGTGTTTCATTTTATTGGACTCGGATTAGCAGCTTGTCCATCCGCCGTGATGGTGGAGGTGTCACGAGAGCGTAGCAATATGACTTTACCAATGAGTCCACCCGTGCAATGTGGTGGCTTGTCTAACATCAGCATACAATTAGCACAACCGGAAGTAGCTCAGACAGTATTACTTCGACTATTCAAACCAAAGGATTCTAACAATTTGGGACTATCACAAATCCGCCTTCTTGGATCTACGACGTTTAGTGAGGCAGCATTGCAAGGCCTCGCTTCTGGAGATGGTAGCCGTTCATTGGAGTCTAGTGCCCACTGGATGTACATATTAGACCGAGCAATTAACACAGCCGAAGGAAACTCTCAACTTTACAAGCACATAATTGACACTGCAGTCTCCACACCAGAAATGTTAGAGTCCTGCTATTCAGCCTTAGTGGCACCAGTCACATCAGGAAAAATTAACGATGTGTCACTAACACACGCCGCTTCAGTTCTCTTCCATTTTGGAAAATATCACAAGGATGTCAGTGAACAGCTCATAAATGCTTTAATCGGACCAGTTCAACTTGGTCTCTCACATGGGCTATCCGCCAGTTCCAATGCGCAGGGAGCCAACGGGCAGTCGCAGCTAAATACAGTCGTCGAGCTTCTGTATAAGTTGTGTTGCTCCATACCTGAATGGGGACATTCTAATTTGTTGGCTGTTATCCGGTGGCTTGAAAACTGTGCAGACGAAGCGCTTTCGGTATGAAACTCTTAAATGTTTCAGCGTTACAAAATGTCGTATTAGGATAAGTATGATCAATATGGATGGTAATGACGTGAAATGTTCATGTTTTTCAGAATGCTTCAAGTTTTAGAGCAAGCGGGGCTGTTCCTGAATATATTCAAGCTGTATCAGCTGCTCTTTGGTCTGTCGCTGCAACCGGAAGAACTGATTTGACCAAAATTGCAACACCTTATCTTTTAAAGTATTAATTATCACAGTTGCTTTAACTTTTTGATTATGTAGCTTTGAATTTAAACTTACAATTTGAAATTTGTTAATTAACAGGAAACTATATAATTGGTCACTGAAGTTAGAAGCGAAATCCGATCTCAAATCGATCGTTGACCACATGATCTGTTCCGTTTGTTTCTGCCAGCCTTGGTTATTTGTATATCTCATGTTTAGTATGAATCTCATCAAATTGTCAGAAGGCATAGGTATGTTTTTTTAATTAATGGAGAAATTATTGATGACATCGAATTTTTCGTCAAGATATTTCATAATTATCTTATTGTTTTGTTTGAAGATCTCAGCGGCAGTTGCTTCACCGACTTGGTTCAGCAGTGGTATGACGAAGGGAGCGTTTGGGGAAGGGTTGAAGTGAAAGATATTCAGAGTTTGAAATCTGAACTTCATCCAAGTATTCTCATGACACTTGGAAGGGCAGCACAATCGCCTGCAGCTGCAAATAATCTGAAGAGCTCTTGTTTGTTGGAAGCTTTAAATACATCCATCATGGATTTCTGGAATTATTACAACACAAGCGCTTGGATGATTGGACAGGCAGCGACCACAGAAGGAATGCAAAAGAATATCATAACTCCAACTCAATTTGTGGGAGTCCTGACTTTCTACGGTGAGCTGTGTAAAGTGAACGAATTCAAGAGTTGGTTTGGAAATCAAGGAGCGACCTTTTGGCTGCCTGTACTCAACTTACTTTCAACTTTACCTGGCAGTTTGAAGTCTTCCTATTTTGGAACGTATGTGTATGATATTGAATCAACTGTGATAAATTTCTTGGCAAAATGTTGTTGGACTCACCCGGAAAATCAAAAGAAAGTTGCATCTTGTCTTCGTGATATCATCTTGAAGCAGAAAGCAACACCCCACAGTAAGTGAAGAAAACACGATTAATAAATCAATTTTAAAATAAAGAAGAAACGTACTCATTTAATGTTTTTCTTCTTACAGAAGCAGTGTTTCTGCACTCAATGTCTTCATTTTGTCGTCGGCTGCTTATTCAGTTACTTCTTGAAAACGAAAAGATTGTCGTGCACGTCAAGAGTGAAAGTAAATTCCCATTGAAGGTTCCTGGTACCACAGTTCCGTTGAAAGATCGCCATCCTTGTATGGGAGTCAATGGCGGAGATCGTGTTTTCTATGCAAGCACCCAGTCTCCAGCATTCGAAATGTTGCGAATGATTGAGCCCCTCGGCATGAAATTAGACAAATCTGGAAATGCAAGTGAGGCTAGTCGACCTGTCGTAATGCCAAAGAAGGATGGTTTAGTTGAAGCCGGTCTGGAAATGATTGATCAGATTATTGGGTCCGTAGCGAAAGAGAAGCGTGTAACAGCGGATCAAAGACGATTGATAAAAACTGCATCGAAGAAGCTAAAACCAGACAGCCTTAGTGAAGGGAAAAGTGTCAGTGAAAGTCCGGATATAAAGAAAGGTCCCAAATTTGTAAGTGAATTATTTTAAAATCTTCATCCTTATTATGAAGACGTTCAAGTTGGAGCTGGGACTAATATATTTTAATTTGCCATTTATAAACAGATCTTAGAACTAGAGGAATATCCCGAAGTCAAAGTTCCGTTGCAACTGCCTCTTAATACTTTGTTGGCTGCTGTGCAGAGTCGTGTTCCATTCCTAGACGTGCTAGTTTTCTCTTTGAGAACTGAACTTTCAGGAGGAAGTCAGTCTTCAGCTGAACTGTCACCATCTACTTCTACACCGTATATAACCGAACCCGATCAGTCACAATCAAGTCAGAGTCAGCAGAATACTAGCATTAGGGAAAAACGTTCTAGAAGAATCCCAGATATTTTCAATGTCAATCCTGTACCGTCCACCATCGAGGTTTTCAGTCTAATGGGAGGTCTGGGATTACTTGCCAAACACCTACCTGTTGTTTATCCAGATACCTTGCGACAGATTGCAGTCGGTTCTAAAATTACCGGTTCTGTTGGGCTTGTGATGGGTATGGACAAAGAAAGTCCTGTCCAAATGCATACTGATGCAGAGTGGGTGAAAATTGAGAGTGCCGACGACTTTTATGATGTAAGTAAAGTAAACTTATTTGTGGCGTAACAAAAGTAAAACTTAAACGATTGAACATTTTAATTCTGTAAAAATTTACTTAAAATTATCCACTAATTTGTATCAACAGGATATGATGGAAAGCATCGTAGCCTCATCCACGCCAATTCAAAAGAAGAATGCTGCATTCCGTCATTTCAATCCAACACCAGGAATCCCTCCTCATTCAATGGCAGCATTCGGGTTATTTTTGAGCCTTCCGAAATTCTCAGAGGTCCTACTAGGAGAGCGTGTTGGAGCACAGTGTATGCTCAGACTAGTTATGGGTGTTACTGATGACGCTGACGGGAACGATATTTTTGGCACTCCTGTTGCAAAAACCCTACCAACGCTTCCATTCCAAGTTTTGCGCTGTCTCTTAGAAATTCTTCCACTCTCGACAGAAGAAGGTCGTCATCTTCGCCGTGCCATGGTAGAGTATAAAGCAATTCACTTCATACTCGCATGTTTGGCTGTTTTCACCCATCAGCAGTGCGATCCTTCATTGGTACCTGGACTGCAACATGAGCTAGTAATCGCTGCAACAAAAGCACAAGGTGGCTACGAGAAAAATAACAAGTCCGACGACAAATCTCATGTTTACTGGGCCAAAGGGACGGGTTTTGGAACTGGTTCAACAGCACAAAGTTGGGATGTGGAGACAGCTTTACAAAAGAAACGAGCGGAAGAAGAGAATGTCACGTGTCTCCTGCAAGTTTTATCTAGTTACATTAATCCACAGGCCAACAAATGTGCAACTCTTTCAGAAGATGGAAGTGCAAAAGCAATGGAACTTTCACCATCACCTCCTGCAGCAGTGTCTAGTAATCAAGTAGATGAAGAATTAAATCTGCCTGTTGACATGGCACTTCTTCTAAAAAACTCTTGCCTCTTTTCTGCCATATCTGGATATCTTAGGAATGATTCAGTATTGGACATGGCTCGGCACGTCCCACTATACAAATCTGTACTTATGTTTTTGCGATCTCTGGTCTCTAGCTCACAATTGTTACCACTATTAGCGCCGTGGGAAAGAAAGGCGTCTTCGTCAAGTGATGAGCAATCTATTTCGTCATTGCTGGTGAAAATGAAAGATGTTGTAGATAATTATGCCAGGCGTCTCACGTAAGACAGCAGTATAATCGTTCATTTAATTCAGCACATCTTGTGTTTGGAAATTTTGTTGAATATAAAAAATGAAAATGTTTTCCATTTTATACAGGGTAAATACTAAAGGGAAGACAAAAAGTAAGCAGAGCTCAAAAATAGAGGATTTGGAGGATGAAGGATTGGCTCTGTTGATCCCTGATATTCAGTCTACGGCCACTCTAGTTGACGTAAGTTATTTAGTCGTAAAATATGTTTTTCGAGTTAAAGCTAATGAATGAATTTTGCGAATTAAATATGAAATATTTTGTGTTGAGTAGAAAGCAGTGACAGAACTAATCAAGAAACAAGGACCACAGGATGTGGAAATGGGTGAAGCTGGAGTTGACAACACATTGATTCTTACACCTAAGACATTAGAAGAAAGATATATTGACGAGATGAAGAAAATGCAGTTTGGTAAGAAATTGTATATTTTAATTTTCATGAATTGATGAAGGTAAAGAAATTGTCTGTATAAATTGTTTTATTTTCAGCGTTTTACGAAATGATAACTGAAGAAGAAGAAACTGGTGGTGTTAGATTCGTTGTTCCGTACCACTATGAGAGTAACGTGCGGACAAATTGGGGACGCACGTTCCCAGCTCGGCTGAAGCGTTTGGCTCAGGAAAGCGTAACATTGTCATCATCTTTACCAATCGCGTATGGCAGTACCATTTTCGTTCGCAGTGATAACGATCGCCTGGACGTAATGAAAGTACTTATAACCGGCCCATCGTGTACTCCGTACTCTAACGGTTGTTTTGAGTTTGACGTGTTTTTTCCCAATGACTATCCTAATTCGCCAATGATGATCAACTTGGAGACAACTGGAAGGCAAAGAATCCGCTTTAATCCTAATTTGTACACAGATGGTAAAGTCTGTCTGAGTATTTTGAACACATGGCATGGAAGACCAGAAGAGAAATGGAATCCGCAAACATCAAGCTTGTTGCCGGTAAGGGTGGTTATTCAACTTAATTGGAATTACTTGCTCAGTTTGTTCATATAATTTTGTAGTGACATTGATTATATTATTGTTTTTTTGTACAGGTTTTGGTAGCTATACAGTCATTGATCTTAAATGCTGAACCTTATTTCAACGAGCCCGGATATGAAAAGTCCCGAGGAACCGACGCAGGAGAAAGGAGTTCTCGTGAGTACAACGCAGGAATTCAAATCGCAACTGTCGAATGGGCTATGTTGGATCAAATTAGGAACCCATCTCCATGTTTTAAAGACGTAAGCTTGGAGTTTGAAAAATCTAACCTAGTATGTGGTGGAAATTGTCTCTAAAACATTAATCTATGGATTTTTAGGTTGTGCATAGACACTTTTGGATGAAGAGAGCTGAAATTTTGAACCAGTGTGAGAAATGGCTGGAAGACTTAGTCGTAACTTGTAAAACTGACAAACGCGCTGGTAAAAATGTTACCGGTGGGGCTGATCCCGTTACAGTTTTTAAGGTAGTTTTTTTTCTCTTGTGCTCAATTGAATGTGAATTCTGTAAGGTACAGGTTGCTTGATTATTTGTCGGTTTCATGTGTTTAGAATAACTTAACCTTGCTCCGTAAAGAATTCATGAACATGAAGCCTCCGGAAGGATTGGAAGATTTGGTCGACTCATGTCAGCGCAAGAGTCCCTCAGACGACACAGTAGCTCTAGCAGGTCAAGGAGGAGGAACATCTTCAAGTTCTCCGTCAGCTTCTGGCAGCAACTCTTCCATTTTTGCATCAGCGTCATCGACACGAAGCAATGATGGCGGAGTTGCCGTTGTTCCTTCGACTAGTAGTAGTGATGTGGTGCAAACCAAAGTAGTAATGGGACCACCTGCAACCAATGCGGCGACATCCGCAGCTGCTCTTTACGAAAAAGCAGCTGCATCCGCAGTTGAAGCTCTTATGAAAAATGCACAGATCCCAGAGAAAGGTACCACCTCTTCCTCAGGAGAGGGTGACCCAATGGAAGAAGATGACAAGGTGCCAATGGATATGTGATCCATTTTATGAATATTGTTGTTTTTGTTATAATTGCGTTATTAGCGTAGTTAGTGTATATTCTATATTAGTGTAATAGCTTGTTTATACATTGTTTGATATGTAGAGATTAGAAATGTAGAAAATCATCCTACGATTTGCTACATATGCCTATTTTAAGTACCTAAATTTTAGCCATTTTACACATGAAAAATGAAAACGACGTAACGTAAACAAAGTGAACTGAAAAAGTGGTGGTATGTATTAGAACATTTATACATTATATGAAATTGTCCGTCTAAGAATTATTGTTGTCACTTTTAGTAGATGAAGGTGTATTTATTATAAGTTTAATTACATGGTAAAAAGAACTATTATTATTGAAAACAGACATTGGTTCATGTACAAGTTGCTTTAACCCTCTCGTATTCACAGCGTAGTTATTTTATGAGAGAGGGTGCTGTGTGTATTTATCAATTTTGATTGATGTGTTGAATACATGTATTTAATGAATGGAATGTGCTGTTTTACAAGAGCCTTCTTACCTTATAATGTGAATGTATGAAGAAATATTACATCCTGTATATATATTATTGCACACTGTATGCAAGAAGAATTATGAAAGTATGATAATAATTAATTAACCATTTGATACTTATTCAATCATTAAATTCTAAAATATATTATATACTACAGATAAATAACATATTTAATAAAATATTATATGAAAGTATTTCTTGTAAAGCATATTGTAACCTTCTACGTTATGTTACTATTATGATTAAAAAATAATTGATTATAAAAAACATATTTGTTTTCTTCTTCATTTCAGGAATTTGATTCAAATGACTCATAATTCAAACATGCTCATATTATGATGGTATTGATGGTGTAAAAATAAAAATTGCATTATTATTGAACAAGTAGAAATGTTTGAAAATAAACGCTATTGATATATTTTAAAGAAAATTAGAATCACAACAATCAAGTCAAGTGACAACATTTCGTAAACTTCACTCATCACTTAGTCTTCTTTCCATCGACAAGTCGCTTGAATGTCTATTAAAAATATTCTTCTTTCTTTTCGTGTTATGCAAACACGAAGGAATCTTTAAACTTCCTTGATCTCCAGCTCCCTTAAATGTTTTGGAGGAATTATGCCTTGGAAGAAGGTTGTCATCTTCTTCTTTATCTTCATAAAACTGTTTTCTCAAATTACTTTTTGATGATAAAATGGATTGATTAGATCTGGCAGTTGGAATAACGCTCATACTATCACCACATCTAAAAAAGTTTTTGAGAACTTTTGAGACGCACGACACGTCAAAACCTTTTGAACAAAGTACTGGTAAAGGACCCTGCTGATCCACACTTTTTTGATATGAACGAAGACCAACGATGTGCTCATAATTTCCAGAATCTTTCAACCATTTCTTAAATCGCTGCAGGGTAATTTGATAAATTAAACTAGTGTCTGACTTTGAGTGCATTAGTTTCTTTTCGAATTCCTTCCTAGCCTCATCCATTTTTTCTGCAGGGTATTCCACACAGCGCTGATAAGAATTTGGCAGTGCTCCTTCAAGAACTAATGATTTCTTAATGGTGATCTCTGTATTACTGCTTCCTGGATATTTGAATGGGAAATGAAAGACTTTGAATTGTTCTGGAGGAATCAGACACACGTTGGATTGCTGTAAGGCACGAGGAAATCCGTCGATTGAAACTTCCAAAGGTTTATTCCATCTCTGAATTTTGGTTGAAAACCCAGCTATCTTCATATGGTCACTGAGACCGGGGTAATTTGTGTTATACGGACCCCACTGGATTTCATGGTTTTTACTTCCGCAAATCACGGGAGTGCTGGGAGTCAGCGTGTAGAATGTGCTTTGGGATACATCGGAAATGAGAATCTGTCTGGCTACACCAGAAACTGTAATACCAGAACAGTCAATGCATTTAACTACCTTGCAAGCAACTCCGAGGTTTATAGTTATCCCGTGACATTTTTGGAGGAGAATGAAGCTGTGCACTCCAGGAAGATATATAAAGGAGTTCGTACACCGGTAAATTTTTATGGAGGATAAGGGCTCCAGGGTGTCGATTACCAGGACTTGTTTCTCCACACCGGAAATTAGGAACCATCTAATAATTCAATCAGATACATTGAAAGTCTTAATTACTTTTTGTGAAACGGGGCAGAGAGAGATTTTTTTCTCATTAAACCTTAAAAATGACTTTATTACGTTTTTGGAAAAGCTTGCATATTCCAAAAGATCTTATTATGTCTAAAAACTTCCTGCTCATCCCAAACTCCTGTCATCAGCGACATCGAAGCCTGAGGAATCGACACGCTGGAAGGACCCCACGGATTTATTTTCAGGTTTTTTACAACCCATTGAATAAAACATTTCTTGTCTACAGTACGGCTATATTTACTGTACTCAAGTTTCCATTTAATATCCGAAACAAGAAGACATTCATCCAGAGATTTAAACTCTTTGTTTGGAGTAGTAGTGCTTGTCACCCCTAAAATTAGGCTGAGAGCTTTGATCACGTCCACATGAATTCGTTGACAATGTTGCAGTTGGCCAGAAGAATTTGAGCAGTTAACTGTGGAATCATCTTTCTTATCTGGCAGGCTTTCACTTACTTTTACTGTTAACTTGGGTGGTTTTGATGTTTCATGCATTATCGTAAGAAAGTCAATTATATCCGGTAAATTAGCCATGATAAACTCTGCTTGCTGTTGTTCCGGTACATTAGCTCCTGTCCCCGCTGCACTGCTCTTTTGCACCAAATTGTTAACCCAACTTTTTGGCCATGGTTCATCCCCGCATGAATTCACAAAATACTTTTTATGTAAACGAAGAAAGTGCTGAATGTACAGGAACAGGAGAAAGTTCATAGTGTCCACTTTGAAGTCTTCATTAAAATCATGACCCTGTTTTAAAACTCGGAGAAACCTTAAATCCAAGCTTTCTGATAAAATATTATCCTCCGCGGCTTCCAATGAAGGTGCATTGCTCTTTTGCTGCGGGGGTTGCACCTTCAGTTGAGTTTGAGTCCACGTTGAAATAGAACGCGTCAAAACATCAAACGCACGAAAATATGTGAAGGAAAGGTCAACAGCCAGTTGCATTTTATACTTGCAAATGTGACTCCACTGATTTAATGACAGTTGAGGATAATGGTCCGGCTTTTTCCTACAGTAGTCTGCTACCTTGCGTAATATGTTGATTCCAATTTTGGGGCATGGAAGGGGAGATAAAATACCAAAGTCAAAAAGATCATTTTTTACCCAAACCAAGTAATCTTGCAGATTTTCATTGGAGTTTGTAGGGGAAACTTGGTGAACTTTCTCTTGAATGGGGAGACCGCAGTTTCTTTGTTGGTTTTTGTTCGAAATAGATTTTCCCTGTCGCTTAAAATTAAATACGACACCCTCTTGTGATAATGGCTGTTGTGCAGTTGGAGCTGCTGCTGCAGTGTGGTCTCTGGAAGCATAGTATTGATAAGAGTTTTCACCGGCGACAGGTTTCAAATTCTGGGAAGGGGCACCGGGACGTGGAGTTCCTGGATGAGCATTTTTGCGACTGGAACCATGTTTTTTGAGCTGGGAATAGTGCATCTTTAAAAGGAAAGTTTCCCATTAAAAAATTTATCTTTAATTTTTCTAAAACTGATTTATTGTGCAATGCAGTATGTGACAAGGTTTCAAAAATAGAAAGCCTGTTAAATTAATCGATTTAAAAGAGAAAGCAATAATTGGATTTTCCTTGGAAATTTAGCCTAAACGTCCAAGTTAATTTTTGGAAGCTGACATTTAGTGAACCCGGGATAAAAAGGGACAAAGTTGTCGTTATATCCGTGTATTTGTAAACATGTTTATATGTAAAACGTATATATAGCATGTAAAGTGTAAAGCATGGCGAAATAAATGTCCTGATTTGATTCATGTTGATGATAGTAAATGAAATGTCATTTAAAGGTCAATGATTAAGTGAAATCGTTAACATTAATGTTATCCTTGACATGTGCAATCCACTCTTTTTATCTTCAATCCAATCTATTCAAGAAATTGGTTTGGTCATTGCATTGTTGAATACAAGAAAGTATATAAGGTCAAAGGTGAATTCGTTTGTTGCTCAAAATGCTTTAACATTTAAATTCAAAAGACAGTAAGCAGATGAATTTGTGCTGCAAAATGAGATTGCATACATACTAACTAGTTAATAAAGATATTTGCATCGTTCTCTTCTATTGGCAGATTTGCATGATATGATATTATAGAAAAAGAAATATGTTCCTTAAAAATCTGCTTGTCTTGCCACATTTCAAGATAAGCATGAATACATCGCATATAATGCATATTTTACACACGGTTCATTTATGTTGTGCGTGTAACATGTATCCTTGAAGTATTCAAATAAATTTAAATTCTTTAAAATTGTGCCAGAAATGGAATAACTTGTTCTTATCAATAATTTGTTTAGTAAACATAATCGCTTACATTTTTCATAGACGTAATAGAAATTTAGGTTCATTAAAAGTTAGCGTATTTTTGTTCTTTCTGAAGTTTGTCTACAAGTTATAAGAGCAACTATTTTTAACGTAGTTCGTGCTGTTTACTATTCCCCATCTATTTTCTAAATCAATTGGAAATTTTTTGTGGAACACATATGAAAGCACTAAAGCATATACATCGCATCGCCAATAACACACTACACTACATAATATCATCATTAATACATTTTTGCAAAATCACTTTTTGTTCAACTTCATCTTTCCATGCGTGCAGACCTCAGAGAACCCACAACTATCACCTCATCTTCATCTTCTCATCTCACATCTCTTCATTTCATTTCATAACTCCTCATCTTCATCATCACGTCTTGATTTCCAACCATGCACCAGCACCAACCGCTGCCAAAACTGCTGCGCTACGAAGAGAGAAACAACTTGGAGACAAAATATGAAAAACTAGTCTTTGTAAAACTTAACTAACCTCCATTTCCACACAATCTCTCCAAACTACCACACTTTTTTTTGCATATAAACATAAGGAATGCGCGTGTGTTGTCTCATCTCATAGACTATTTATTACTTTGTACACATATTTACTACTAACTTATTAAGCTCTTATGTTTATTTGGGTTTTAAGGTCTCTCTTCACTCCTCTTGTCTATCTCTCTTTCTTCAAGAGAAGCGTTATAGGTACTCACTCTGCTCTGCCTGCTCACATTTTTACCTCTTCTTCTAAACTTCATTCAACTCTTTTTTATTTTTACGACAAAACCAACAACGCAGGCCATGCCAGACCAGGCCACAAACTGCTTTTACTGGATAAACTGGTCCAAAAGTGTTTTGGACCACATAATCGTATTCAAAATATACAAGAGAACAAGCCACATACATATTCATGCTCACAAACTACACAACCTTAAAGCAAAAGTAGCAAAAACTAAATTACCAAAGGTTATACCTATAGTTTTTTTTCTTTTATCATCTTTTGCTTCACTTCAGTTTTCAATAGTTTTTACATGCACAAGTTGAGAGAAACCATGAAAGGGT
>JAQIWN010000988.1:0-24241 GCA_034699025.1 Entomobrya cf. arborea Gr-Col-00668
AATAATCACAGTGGTCACATCTACAACAAACAATAATCACAGTGGTCACATCTACAACAAACAACAATTATACCATAAGACTTGTACAATCACAATGGTCACAAATGCTTAAACGGACAAAAAGTCGACTAACTTGCATTGTAGAATCAAGCAAAGCATTTATAATTGTCCTGCCAAATAAATTATTGTCAGTGGGCATTGTTATTATTCACTGACTAACTATTGCTTAAGCGCCTAAAAATTGACCAACGATTTTTTTTATCGATAAATGTAACGCATAAAATTACCAGTAGTATAATTAATTGCTGTACTTGTTTCTTGATTTTTTTAAAAGTTCCATGCATTAATTAATCATCGCTTGTGTATTTTTAATCCGCATACTGTATGTAATCGCTATCTATCTATAATTTGAAATTAGATACTCTGGTTTCTATTCTAGTATACTATTAGTATGAAAAATATTAAAGTTAGTTTGAATATATTTGCCCATAACATCTTTAAGCTTGAACACTAAAAAGCCATTTTTTACAAATAAAAAGTATAACTGTCAATGTTTGTGCATTTAAAAACTAAACATTAATGGTCCGAAAGGCGAGTGTATGTGTGTTTGTGAAAAGTTTGCAACAATTATGAAGCATAAAGTGCATTTTAGAGCTCGTCATCAGTTGCCAGTCATCTTTAAAAAATACCAATTCATTTTTTTTGTCATTAGATTTTGAAAAAGACAACGTATTCTTAAATTTTATACTTTTGGTAATTAATTTTAAATGATCATTTCATCATCAATTAGTAATCTACTTCAATCAATTCATACAACTACCAATCAATATATAAAGTAAACATTTAACTACCTAGCTACATGTTATAATGATTTAATTTACCAACTTCAAGAAAAATTGGGCGATCGATCGTTGTAGATTTAATTCATTTAGTTCATTCGAGTCTGTAGAAGGTGTCAACAGCAACAAAATTAATATTTTGTCTTTAAATTTGAATAAAAAAGGAGCAATTGTTGTTTTTTAATAAATAAATAAAACAGGACACTTTGGTCGTCATTTATCATTCACAATTATCATATATCTAGAACATTCACGAGGAAGACCGTACTAAGTTTTAATGCACTAAAACAAATAGTAGTACAACGACAAGGTAAAATTACAAAATTAACGTCTTAAAATCACAGACGCAAAAACTATGCATAGTAAATGATTGTACTGTACACAGAATGAGGTGACAGGGTTCTTGTGAAAATTTAATCGAAAAATTTTGTAAAAAAAAGTTAAAAACCAAACGACAAACGTTGATACTCTACTTATTTTACTACTTCATTACGTTAAACAATGATTATAATAATAATCAATAATACACAAGGCAATTTAACAAAAAAAAATGAAAACATCGAACAAGTTTTCAGGGTACGTTATTATTTATAAAAGTTTTCAAAATAAAGTTTCTAAAAAATCGTAACTGACTTGGTTTTAGTTTTAAAAATCAACCCAAATCAAATCATCAATCAGATAGATTTATTTTTTATGAATACTTTTTGTTCAAAAAAATATTATGTATGAATATTATGTAATTTTAGTTGTTTTAGTTTTAAGACAACAAGACTTACGTCCACCTCGGCCTACAACAATCGCCAATCATTTTGATGAAACCAACCGCCCAACCAAACAGTTCAAACAGAGAGCGAGCAAGAGAGACAGACAGACAGAGAGAGAGAGATAGACAGAGATAGAGATGCGAGCGAAATATACAGACAGAAGAATAATTAGAGAAAAATAAATGATCTTTTAAAACTTAATGCTACTCGAAAACAATTAAATCGTAAGTCAAGTCGCATAAAATTAACTGGTCTTCCTTTTTCGACTATGCTTAGTTGTAATTTTAGTTACACGACCAGAAATACCAAAACAAATTTTGCTACCTGTTTTTTCAGAGAGTCCTTTTTTATAAAACGGTGCAAATTATTGATTATTTTTACGAAAATTTCAACGCGAAAGTAACTAACTTTAATTCAGTAAACTTCAATCAAACCCACAAGAACAACAACATAATAATTCATTTAACATTTAATGAACTTATCAATTCTACACGAGGGAAGAAAAGGTACTTTGATATAAAAATAACTCACAAGAGTGCAAAAAGGAATTGTTAATAGTACATTATTAATTAAGTACTAGTACATTTAAAAATTCATTTTATAAGTAGAAGTTGTATTATGCAGCATGTTGTGATAAAGAGCAGTTAAATATTAATTCAACAAGCGATTTTGGTACGAAAAATTGAAACATTAATATTATGAAAAATTTGTGTTAGTAATTCAAACGGGGAAAAACTTTGGTTAAAAATGTGAAAAAAACGTGATAAACTGTGCTTATATTCTACCAATAGTAATAACTTTAACGTGAGCTTTTTAGAATGAGTAAGCTCGGCAGTGGTAGTGATCATATTTGTCAAACGATGCTGATTTTAACTGTTTTTGTAACTTCAATAATCGTGGGAAATTGTTGTAGGAGAGTGCAGCAATTCCAGCATGTACAATTTTTAAATCAACTCTCAACATGCTACCACAAACAGCTTTCACCTTAAAGATTGATAACTGATTCCCTACATAAATTGTAAATACTAAAGTTACAATTCCTTTCACTATGACATGTATGATAGAGACTGCGAGAGAACTTATTATCCGTCGTCATTATGATTATTTATTGAGATGAAACTTGTACCTATTTTACAGAAAAATTATTATGAAGGTACTACGATATTTCCGACAAGTAAAGAGTGCAAAAAGGGTAACTCGTACGTAAGTACCTACATTTTTATTATTGATTATATCACATTTCTTCATATAAGATCAAGTACTGCACACACTGCACTACTAAAAGACAATCGAGCCGGAGTCATCGTAACGATCAGATGACGACAATTAAACAAATGTGTGTGGCGACAACTCTACTTAGTTTTTAGAGAAAATTATGATGACATATAATGGAAAAATAGATAAGACAATAATGATATATAATATTTAAAAGTAACTATAATTTTTTGAGGTTGTAACAAACAGAGTTCAGACAAACAAAGAAAAAGTAATATCTTACCTTAAACCGCATCACATCTTCCATTTTGGCTTGTTTCCCGTCGGAAACACAACTTTGAAAGAAGGAGGGAGCGACGGAGACACCTAACGCTTCGGATGTCATGCCCGTCTGTGAGCGTTCTGAGTTTGATGCTATCACGCGAAAAGTACCGAATAGTAGAACGATTAGCCTCTGTGTGCACACTGGCAGTGAGGATATCAACCTGCAATGAAACGATTGTACAAAAGTACGACGTATTATTATTTTAAATATGACTGAAAACGGAATAGGATTTAGGTTCAAATAACAGATATTTTTTGCCACTTACGCATGAATATGGTCCCGTTGCTGCTCTGTACTGGACATCTCAATGATCTGGAACAGTTGTTGTTCTCCCTCCCGTCCAAAAATACCGTCGGGAAGTTTCCGCAGGAATTTCTTGAGCACCGAGGCAATGGTGTACACTGAAAAGTTGTCAATGTTCACAAGCCTGCCATTCTGTAGGAAATGTATCAGCTTCTTCATGTTGCCTTGATGGCCGGGCGCTCTGAACACATCCTTTTTGTACGGTGCTTCCTTGTTCAGTTTCAATATTAGCACCTGCAACATTTAAGTAAGTCATCATCGATTGAAAGTTTGTTTCTTCCGAAATAACGTTAAAACAAAGCAAAGTAACGTGAACGTACCAAAAGTGGGCCTGGAATGTCATTCTTACAAACTTCATCTAAAGGAACGCCAAACTTGACCCTGTCAAAATTAAAAGTATGTTTAGATTAAGTTTTAAGTGAGAGTAATCATCGTTGAAGACAGAGTGACAAATTATTTGTAAGATTAATTCACTTTTCTATACGACGGGGGTAAGGAGCAGACGGGTGTCCACAGGACGTGACAACAGTTCCCAGCGTGGCAGCTCTTCGATGCATTCTCTGAGCCCACGAGGTCATGATACGACCCCCACCACTATTACGATTGTCCATAACTACGGGGAGATTCTCCCCGACCAAATTTTCCAACGTGGTGGTGCCGTTGTTATCTTGTGTTCCAGAACCACTACCACTGATACCACTACCACCACCACCACCGCTGCTACAACTACTACTACTACCACTGCTGGGATCACCTATAGGAATTACTGGATCACTGCCACAAAAGTCACTATCGTCTTTTGCCGCTGCTACAGGATTATTACTACTACTGTCACAACTACTACAACTATTGAAGTTCTGATTCTGGTTAAGATGCTGCCGCTGGTACTGTTGTTGGCGCTCGAACTGTTGTTGCTGGTGTTCCTGTTGTGGCTGAGACGCCGATGTTGATGATGAAGACACCGAAGAGGATGATGGTAAATCACCAGGACTTTTATTGACAAACAGGGTCATGAATGAGGCAGTTTGCAGGTATTAGTGGACACTATCACGGCAGGAGTTGGATATTTTGATCCAATCTGCTGCTTTATCTCGCCTAATATTAATTAGGAAAAATTTGTCTCAACGAAAAATGGCAATTTTCCCACAAATTCAACTAAAATAGTATACTGGCACTTCAGTTTTTTTTCTCTTTCAAAAATTCATCGCCACCGCCAACATCTCAAAATATACAGATGTTATATAAGAAACTTAAATAACTTGTACAATGATGATGGGTGTTTTTAAAACATATGTAATAATTAGGATTGATTATTGTGATTGAACAACAGTGATTGAACACATTGGGTTTCTAACAATTGAGGTTAGATATATACACGTATGTATGTAGGTGTACAAAATATTTTTTTCAGTTTATAAATTATTATTAATCTCGATTGTTGTGAAGAATTATTTCTAATAACCTTGCTTACAAAATGGTACCATATTGACGAGGATAAAATAAGCTGTCCAGCAGTGACATTCGCACTATAATTTATATTTGCTGCTGTGCAAATACATCCAGGTATTTACTTCTTTTTATTAAAATTGCACCATTCAAGAATAAAGTATTCTCTTTCATTCAAAAAATATGTTCTAATGTCTTTGATTTAATTATTACTGGCACTGAAGAAGGAAATAAACAGTAGTGTTGGCTGCTGAACTTGAAGCTACGTTGGAATCAATTTATATTCTAGTTCTAATTCTAACATAATTTTCCAACTGAACGTCAGTCTGTAGTTTAATGTGTTTCGTAATTCTCAGTTCTACAGCCAGCTAACATCAAATATTTAAGGAAATTTTTATCCAATCAATGATCTGACTTGACCATGATAAGTCCAAACAAAAGTATCAATAAAAAATGGAATTTTCACTTTTGTCAGCTGATTATACAAAAAACAATGAACAAACAAATACTAAAATCAACAATAAAAACCTTTACAATTGACAATGGAAAAGGAAATAAGTAATTAAGAATATCGTTACAATATCAGTTCGTTTCCTTTAGTTATTTTGGGATGTGTTTTGTGACTCGTTAATTTATTTATTTTTTCAGATTTTTCTTACTCAGATTAAAAAATAATATCAGTTTCAAGAATGTTCCATTAATTGAGAGCACGTACAAATCTTAACTGTAGTCCTTTTCCAAATAAACCGACTGCACTTGTTTATTTTGGTTGTTGTCCGTTTGTCGTCGCTACACTAACACACTAACATATTATACGACAGAGTACGAAATCCCTCGTTAACATTTTTCTGACAAAAAATAATGATGATCAAGACTCAAGACAGGACGACGATGATACTCTGTACAAAATGAATGGTCAAAAAATTATATACAAAATTAATTTTAAAAAATTCTTAATCATATTCCAGCATTAATCGCTCTCTCCAAATAGAATAATAATTACACTTAATTATAAAAACTAACTGATATCAAATCCCAGAAAAAGATTTATTGACTTACCGACCTTCTCTTCTGAACTTAGTTTCACTGAATACAAAAAATGGTCACTGTCCTCCTCAAAAACGACAGGTCTATCCTGCCCTGTCGTTTTCGTTTCTTCTTAAATAAATTTGGTAAATATTGCTTGGCTTGTCTTGTTGATAAATAACTCTCTGCAGACTTGACTGATGACAAATAACGTTAATATCCACAAAACGAACACTTGATGATGACGACGACGCTCTTTACTTCGCTACTCTTGCTATGGCTTGCGGTTTGCAAATTTATTTATTTAGCCTTCACATTAGTTTGTTGACTGCTACTACTTCATTTAAGCTGAACCACCATCATTTTCAGTTCAATTCACTTTAACCCTTTTTTCCAACCACCTCGTCACCATAATAATAAATTTACAGTGGTGTAGTCAACAGTTGAACGTCCATTCATGCTTGATAACGAATGTCCACTAACGTTGATAGTTCATAATAATAATTATTTTCGTCTGGTTCTGTTGGTAATATTGGTTTTTATAACGAGTGCGTTGTTCCAGTCACACACATTTTTTTCACCAGAATTCCATCCAAGTCACGTCGTCATCATCACATCATCAAAACTCCATTCCGTTTCATGTAAATTCTAATATTTGCTATTTGTATCGTCCAAAAATTCTGCTGCTGATCTGTGAGAGCTGAGCAGCTTTGACTTGAACCACCAAACCAAAAGTCAAGTGAGTTGAAGTTGAAACTGTGAAACATACAGAAAAAAAGTTTGTTTTATAAAACAAGGATTGTGTACACACGAATTGTTATACGAAAGGGTTAAATGCTTTTTACATAGGCATACATACGTAAAAACAGTAAAATCAACAACAAACAAAACACAAACTTACATTTTTCAACTTGTAATGTTTATGTCGTTTGTCGTCCTCTTCTGTTCCACACACAGCCTATTATTTTGTTACTTATTAATTTTTTTTTGGCCACCTTAAAAATGTAAAGTAACTTAAGTAACTGTCTTGGTTCATTTGTGTGTATTTTACTTGTTGGATTGATACAATTTTTTTGTCAAGTAATTTAAGATTAAATTACAGAGTAAAGTAAAGTACAAAGTAGAAAAAAAAATATTGCTTGAGTTGGCTTGACTCTTGACGATGATGACGATGGTTAATCACTTTTGTGTGTGCAGTTATGTTGCATTCAAATTTCTAAGTAATAAAATTTTATGAGTTGCGTTTGTTAACAAGATTTCTTGTGCTTGGCTGATTCTCTGGCTCATCCACATTTATCTTTTATCTCGCTATTCTATTCATTTCATTGAGGATGATGATGATGATGACTCACATTTTCATTCCATGAGATAGTTTGTCTCGACTCTGGACTGCGACTGTTACATTACAGTTTTGCTGGCTGTAGTGAAATAGGGGATTAGTTTTGGTGGACTTGGACTTTGAAGAGTAGTGTCGAATGGTGAGTGGAGTGGACTGGTGTCGTATGGTAAAGTCGACCAAGTCAAGAAGATGACGATAAGACGAGAGAGATGAAATTGGATGATGGACGCGGACGGGGAAAAAAATTGTAATAGTTCCTTGGATTGGATCTTGAGTTGAGTTAATATTTCTTCACTGGAAACTGATAAATGATGAATGTTTTTTTTTTCTGAGTTGATGTTGAATTCTTATTTGTTCTTTTGTACTAAGAATCTGTCATCTTTCAGATAGAGTACTTAGCAATAAGATTATAACAAGTTACAAGCTTGGTTCTCTTCGGGGTAAAATGGATAATCTTCTGTTTTCAAAGTGGTGTTGATTTATAATGATGATGATGATGGTCAATGCATGATAATTTGCTTGTTGAGTTTTTTCCACTTTCTTTTCATCTTCTTTGTTTAAAATTTTTTGCGGTGCTTGAAAATAAATATCAATTAACTTTCATTTTTTTATATCGCTTCCCTTTCCCATAATTGGCACTAGAGCGTTAACATATTTTTATTGTGTTGTTGTCATGTCAAGAGTTGTTCCATGTTTCTCTCATCAAAAAAGTGATTCATTCGTCATCAGCAATATTTTTTTCCGGCAGGAAACCTTGTTCATATAAAAAAATGAATGTCTATTTAAAAATTATATCGAGTTGTTGTTTGTGGTTATTTTTGAGTTATAAAAAAATTGTTATTAGAATAGACATAAAAGAATTACAGTGGTTTTGTTTGGTTAGGTTTAGTGGATGTCGTTGTCGTTGTGGTGAAGGATTTGGATTTGAGTAGTAAAAGGAAGAGCATTTAAATGATTAAATTGCTTCCTTCCATTTATAAATTTATTTTTTCCTTTCATTTAACTCCTAACTGCTTCGTTATGTTTAATGATAATTATTATTCACAAAAATAAATTTCACACACCAGCAACAACAATATTGGGAAAATCAGAGAGAGAGATAGAGAGAGACTGATGCTCTTTTGCTTATTCAACTCAACATCGTCATCATAATAAAAATTGTGGTGGAAGATGAAATGGGTGACTTGACTGCAGTCTGCAATTTGACGATGACGATTGGAATTAAAAGGATGTTGTTTTTATGATGATGATGATAATGATCAATTGTAATTGTGTTCGTATATAAAATTCAAGTAGGTACAATTACTATTTGGTACTGGGCTTTTAATGATGAGCAGTTTGACAGAGAGTGTGGACGAATGTTGCTAGTTTGGTTGGTGGACTGGACTGCTTCTTAAAGTCAAGTCAATTCGGTTGATTGGTGCAATTACTATTTTTCATTATTTGGTTCATGTTGATGGTGCAGCTCTGCTGCATAGTTATGGTTGTAGTTGGTGTAGATAACGACTTGTTCTTCATTTGTATGATGATGATCATTATAAAGTGTGGTTAATATGTTGGGACATGGTTTTAACTTCTTGTTCTTCTTTTCTGTATTTGCAGAGCAGTTGTTGGGTTTCAAAGTGAAGATTATTTAGATTGGGCAATGTAGTTTTTTTCTTATTCCATGGAATAAAATGTATAATTTTTGCATATTTTTTGTGAAGCACTCTAAGCACAAACGATGATGACGATGATGACGACAGCTTTTTGATAATTAATGAGGAAGTGGAGGATATGAGAAGAAGAGGAGAAGAACGAGGTGTGAAAAGTGGGATGGATTTTTTTTGTTTCAGTTTCAGTGTGGATACAGTCAATACTGCATTATTTATAAGTGTTGTTATATAATTCCAAAGATAATTGTCACTTTTAAATGGACTTTTAATTATTTTATCTATTTTTTTATTATCTTCTTCTTTTTCGTTCTTTTTTTATTAAATTGCTCTGCTTATCAGGTCTGGTCTGTATGTCTGGCCTGGCCTGCCTGCTTCTTTTTACATATAAATTTTTTTATTCACTATCTCTCTCTCACTCTCTCACACTCACTCTCCCTATCTATCTATTTTTTTCATATCTCTCTCTCTACAACTTAAACACCAACCACGACCGAATAATATACATTTTACTTATTGTTATCATTATTATAACTACTTTTTATAATATTATGAATGTATATGAAAATGAATGTTGAGTTTTTTTTTCTATAGAGAGAGAAGGGAAAGGAAATAAAGTTTTTTTTTCTTCTGAATTGTGTGTGAGAGAGAAATACGAACATACGTACAATTTTTTAAATGCACAGGAGGACGAAAACAGTGAAGGAAAAACTCTCTCTCTCTAGTTTACACACAATCATACTCACACATATAAACACACAGTCTGTACGTCTTACAATCATCATCATATCATGATCTTCTTCATATCGTTGTGATGAGGAGAATGATCATCATCATCAGTTCAGTGGTCTATTCACACACACACACACACACTAACAAAATATAATAAGTGATAATAAATACAAAAGGAGGAAAGGGTTATACAGGATAGGTAGTTATATAGATAAGGGAAAGAAATGCATACAATTGTATGATTTTATGGATGTGTGAGAATCTGAGAATGTATGTATATCTGTATAATATAATAGTTTTAGGGATGCAATGCATGATGGGCAGTGTAAAAAATATTATTGTTATAAGAATATGAAATAAATATGTAGTGAATATCATCTTATCATCTTCATGATGATGGTGATCATAATATAATATCAAGCAATAAAAAGGGGTATCGCACTAATAAGTAAGGTGTGTGTGGAGAGTGTACTTTTTGGTTATTTTGCTGATATTATGATATTCTAGTCTGGTGTGGCTTGGTTGGCAAGGCAAGATTTGTGTGTATCAGGGCATTGGGAAAACATCCTTTTTTACAAAAAAAAATCAAGCAAGTAAACTGTAATCAGTAGTAAGCACGTTGCTGTAAAGGGTTACAGAGCACAGGTGTTGACCACGCTTCATCCTATCCATATGCTAAGAAGCTTGCTAGATTATAGTGGAATTTGTATATTTCATTAGCAGGTCAAGGGCCCTACTTTATTTTATGTGCAGGTGTGCTTAGAGGGGTCAAATTAGAATTGAGAATAATGCAGCATTTTCCAGAGATTTGTTTGGAAGCTGAAAACATTGTCCGCGGCCGTCATAGCATCTTCTTGCATGCTTATTATAAACTCACCATTTTAATTACCAATTTTTTTTACCAACCAACCGAGAAATTGGATTACCAGTTCGACTGAAACTTGTGATCTGCTGAACATAATATTGTGTACAGTACGGTACAATTGGCTTTGATGGCATGCATTTTCATACGCATAATTTGTAAGCGTTATGGCGGACTGACAGACACTAAAGTTGGTGCTCTGAAATACTTCGTCTTCAACAACGTCGTAATAATAAGAGAAATAATAACATATTTATGTGTATGTACATAATATGTAGGATAGTATGAGAAGTTGGTGCAAGTCCCAAGTCCCAGTTCCTCCTATTCGCATCGCATGTGGACAACGGAATCATCTTCGTGATAATTCGTATGGGAGGAAATGCATGAAATATAGGAGGTGTGGGTAGGTATCAGTAAGGAAACCTATTGTGGGAAAGATAAGAACAGGCAGCAGTAGTGTAAAATGCTTCTTAAAAGGAGACACCGCACATAACATGTTCAAAGAAAGCAAGATTTTCTTATGAGGAACGTCTTGAGAAGGAAGTAAAGAATTCACTCTCGCTCACACACACACAAACAAGCTGTATGGTGGTGACTGAGAGCTGATAGAGAAGAAGTTGTGAAGTAGACGCAAGCAGCATATACGGCTTACGACACACAATGAAATAACAGTAAAGCACAGGCCAGATACATGAATAATTGTACAAATTGTGTGTTGACTTGGGAGAGTAGTTGGAGGGGGTGGAGGTGGATGATGATGGAGGGTGCATTCATCATTTATGTATCACTAAATTATTTGAGGAAAAAGAATCATGTGAACATACTGCCAGCATTGTTGCAGTGACTTTCCTTTCATCTGGGTACTCTCTAGTTTTGAAACAAACGTTGTCGCAGTAACTCTTCTTCTTTGTGGATGATGGGTGTGTGGCAGTGTGAAAATCAAGTATAAAATCCATTTTATACCAAAGTCGTAACCATTCGTGGCTGATTCTATGCACTTCTTTTGTATTCATTGGGAGTATGCTTATTCAATTCAATTAATGATGGTGCTGTTGAATGATTTGATGAACAAAGATGAGCAAACAAAATAATTGTCTATTAGTCGATGAGACGTGATACTTTTATGCATCCAAATTAAATCTGGACAAATTTGACATTTCAAAACGTAAATCAATTTTTTTTCAGTTACATATTTATTTACATAATTAAATATCATCATAGGTCACAAATAGTTATCATGTAACAGCAATTTGCATACAGATACAGAATGGTTTATCCCATAAAAGTACATTCTAAAATATTTGAATTAAACATGCATGCTCTTCAGCTAAAATGGTGATCATTACTGTCACCATTATTCATTTATTTATTTTTTCATTTGACCTTTTAACCCATCAAATAATCGATTAGTGTTTGTACATGTTAGTGTGTGGTTAATGTTCAAAATTATCATTGAAGTTTTATTAGACATTTTTAAAATTTATTTCAGTAAACACTACCATCTTAGAGTCAATTTGGTATTCTACATGTGTTAAATCAATTTAGCTTTTATGTTACAATTGATAGATATCAACGATACCGATTTCGAAGATAATATCAGTGTGCGCATCTTTTTACAGTTATCATCATCATTAATTATTTAACCTTTATGTATCCAACCTAACGTATGTACATTCGTCATGAAAAAACATTTTACCCCTTTAACGCTTTAAGATTGCGTTATTATGTGTGCATTTTTAGCATAAAAACTGACCCAAAAAAGTATTTAATCCCGGTCACTGTAAAAACCACTGGCTACTTTCATTGCACCATTTGCCGTTGCCATATCCAAGTTAATCAATGACAATTCCTTAAAAATTTAAAATAGCTTTGCTTGTTTTAGCCCTCTGGTACATTGCGCAATATAGTTTAGTATATATATAGGGTTTAATAAGTATTCGTTAAAGTATGCATGCATTGATAATCTATATTTTATTACGACACTTCAAATTTGTATTTGTGTTGCGTTCATTTAAGATACTATTTTGTACATATATTACTCAAGTACAATTTATCATAGATTTCACTTTTTTTACAAAGAACTATAATTTTCTAGCTTTTATACCTTTTTTTTTATTTAAGCTTGAACATAAATAATTCGTACGATTTTTAATTGCACATTACTATTTTAACTAAAACTGTTTACAACACAACATCGCAAAATCGATTAGAAAATAGATAAAGTTTGTACAAAATAATTATGCTTTTTGAAGTGCCATGGGAGTTGTTAAGATTTAAAAATTTAAAAGTATCGAATCCGAATCAATTTGTTTGTTTAAATGAGGCTTTATCATTTGCTAAATTGTAAATTACCCATTTTGTGAATCAGAAATAATTTCTAATTTCAAGAGTGTAACGTTATTGTCAATTTATTAACATTTAGTACACGAGTTGGGTTAAGCTTTATGGTGTAGCTATATTACTCACCGAATGTAATAACCCAAAAAAGCGTTAATTCAATTAAAGAAGGATTTTTTCTCAAATAAATACATATTTATTAATAATAGATTTCTGCTTCCTTTTTTCTGTAGTATTCATGGCGAGTAAAAGCATTTCATTCAAAATTCAGATCTATTTTTACAATTGTTAAATCTTTATACTACACTCTTCAAGCTAATATGTATAAATCTATGAATATTAATTATCCGTCAAATATTATATGTGTCATAATTAATCATATAGATCTGAGAAAAACTTGGCTGTATCACACATTCGACATATTTAACGCTTTCATTCATCTGAATTATTTAAAACAATTTTTTTTAAACGGCGCATTCATAGTCTGTGTAAATAAATGAAAACGTAGAAATCTATGTAAGCTGCATACAAAACTAACATGTTGTGTGTTTAAGCAAATTCAATACTTTTGCTACATGCACAGCACACAATTCAGGTAAACCGAATCAACGGCTTATTCAAATGCTGAAGTTAATTCACACTTACTTTTATGTTTTAGTTTATTTACACGTACTGATAATTTTATCAACAGATCATGTTTGTTACATGGTTTATAAAAGTACATAACTAAGGTATGTGGTATTCGTATTCAGTGAAAGCTAAAAATTTAGTAGTCCTTAATCTGGGGCTTTTAAATGACAATTAGCATTTCAACTCAGCTAACCTTTTGAATTAATAAAATTGGGCTTTAGTAATGCTCTACTTGTACTAGACTATCGACGTTAGTATTTCATAAAATCGCAGTTATTTCGTATGCAAATATTTGAACTTACCTTTCCTTCATTAATGCAAATCAGCAGCACCATTTCGTTCTTTCATTTAACCCGACCCATACGTCTTGCGTAACCTTACTTTTCTCGACAACCAGCTATCATAGTAAAATGAGCTAAATTGAGCTCTGGACATATTGGGCAAAATTCATACATATACAATATTCCAATCAAAATATCATCACATTGCCATGAATTTAATTTATTTTAGAAGAATTAATTGCTAGAGTAAAATTAATATGTAATTAATATCATTGTATATTATTAGAAGTCAACCAGGAATCTTTTTCTTAACCATTGTATATTTGGTAAATGTTATAATGTTATTTTTTATTGGGCAGATCGTTTATGTCAAATACGACGAGGCCGTAGTGACCGAGAATAATTTTTGAATTCCAATGTTGAGTAAAAGTGTCATGGCGCTGAGCTCGACAAGGTTTCTATTGACCACACGTAAGTTGTCCGGTATATAATTGTAATTATGGGCGCCAGCACCTACTCCAAATAAACTGAACAATGAGGAAGGCAAGGGACTTCCACTTCGTTCTCCATTGCAATAGTCCGACATACAGTTGCACTCCTCAGCGTACACTTGGTCGTTAAACGATTTGTTCTGGGTAAAATCGTAATCAAATTAATTGTCAATAAATTAATTTCTTTAGCTTTTTTTAAAATTACTACAACTTTTTTCATTGTTTTCTTACCTCGCAAGCATCTCTCGTTTTCTTGTCCTTTTGGCAGCCTCTCACGTAAAAAGTCATGTTATCCAAACTGATGGTACGTGTACGGTTGGTGTTAGTGTTGTTCCCCGCTGTTCCAGCTCCACCGCGAGGTGGCGAGTTAGGATCATTTTCTAAAATGGAAACACATCGAGAAAAAAATATTCCACATTATTTTGAATGAAACATACCGAAGAAAATGTGAATAGAGAAAACGATAACATGCATCATTTTTTTGAACTTTCAACTTCTTAGCAAGATCAAAACCATTTTACTCTGTTTGAATTGAAAAAATACTTTCACTTTATTCATTTTGCACCATAAAAATAATCTGGGTTGGTCACTGTGTCAATGCCATGTCATCCTTGTCTTCGTCATATCAGTGATTTGGCCATAGAAAATATAGAGTAAAGTTGGGTTTTTCCTATTATTATTATCATAAAGGTTATGACGATTTACGATATGATGATAAAGTGAAAGCGAAATTGAATTTTTAAAAGCGGAGCAATACAAGTTTTACTTGAGTACATGGATGCTTGTCCAGCAAGTGTAAAAGTTTCACTTTGAGAAGTAATCCAATTTTCAATAAAGTTATTTTAGACAATACCCGTTTTGTTATTATGTTCCACACATTTGTTGAAATTGTCACCTTCAATACAATTCAGCTAACATTGAAAAGTGAAGCGACAATTTTTACATGGGTGATCACAACTAACTGCCGTCAAGCTTTCAATTACAAGGGGTACTGTGGGAACTTTAAGATTTGTTTTACTTTATTGTAGAAAAAGGCAATAATGAGAGGCCAGTAAAAATACGAAAGGAAAATTGACCTTCGAGGCGCAGGCAATAACGCAATGGAATGTGTTAAATAGTTAGATAAATAGCTTTTTGGAAAATCGTAAGAGGTGGAGGACGCAATAACGACAATAGGAACAAAAACGAAATAGTACAGATAGTATAGTTGTGGTAGTACAATAATAATAAAATTAGTTTTTCGTTTTCATTATCCACGTGAAAGTGATAAAGCGTGGGACTACCCGTTACAAAATAAGTACCCACAACCAACCGAAACAATAAATATTTGTTGGCATGAAAACATCGCTTGCATCCTCTTTTATTCTCACCAGCATACAACCACCAACATAGTTGGGAAAACTATAATATTAATTTGGGTTCGAGGTGGAATCTTACTTTTTATATTGAATAAAGGCTGTCTTGAAAACAGAGTGACCAAAGCATTTTTTTAGAAATAGGTTTTTGTCTTGTAAGAAGGCGATCAGGATTCCCTTGCACAATTTTTTGTGGAAAAAAAAGTTCTTTTAGTTTTTCGAAAACAATTTTTTATCTACAATATACATGACTTATAAGCAAACATTCTAAATGTGTTCTCTTTAAAGTAAGCATACAGTAATTAAATGTTGCAATAATTTATCCTGGAAATTACCAAGTATATTATGAAACGTAAATTTTCCCATTATATCCAAATAATTTTCACATGCCTATTTTCCTTTTTCCTTTCTAAAAGATTCTACAGGGTGCCTGAAATCCTTTGTAGCATTGTCATGCTAAATTAATTTTACGACTTCTACTTCGCCAGAACCAATTAATTTTCATATTTACACAGAACAAGAAATTAATCAAGGGGTAGCCGTAAACTATTGATTGCATCATCAACTTCATTTGCTTTAACTTAATAGAACCAGCAAGTACATAGCATTTCAATTTGTCTTTGTCCTTTGTAAGCATCCTCTACAATTTTTTAGAAATATATTATACTTATATATATATGTAACACAGCCAAAATGTACTCTGTGCACATTTTGTCTCTTGTTTTGGCTGTTTTACATGTATCAATTAACACAAAGAAAGGCACGGGCAACACCATGACTGCACTACCTACCACCATGCAATGGAATGAATAACAAACATTGTAACAGGCCAAGAGAAAGGCATTTTCTCTCTCCTTCTTACTTGCTTGTGAACTGAACTCAAGGATGAATATGCATAGAATAAACTCTGCAAAAAGCTTTTTATACTTGTTCTTATGTGTTTGCAAGTACGAGAAGAGAATATTATTATAGGAGTAACATCAAGTCTAGATATCTTCCCATTCATTATTATTGTTGTTTCCCACACAAATGTCCGTACAGAAAACATTCACAAAGAGCTTTTTGACAAGTTAAAAGAAATGCAAAAACATAGTTAAAAGTTAAAACACAGACTTACTTGACTTCACTCGACTTACTCTCCTTCTGTGAATCATTTTATTATACTAAAAACTCTAAACAAGAATAAACTCTGAGCACAGGAACTCTAGTAAATAGAGCTGTAGCAGAAGCGTTTTGGTTGTAAAATTCACAAAAGTGATGTTCAGATTTCATCCTTTAAGTAAAGGAACTAAAGTAGTCTAGGGATATTGATAGAGACTGAGGCACATTGGTTGACGTGGTTTCTTTCATTTCACTTCCTTCAAAGATGCATTTAAAAAATTCTGCTTTCTACATAAACTCAGGATTCTACAACTTCTAACTTATAAGGCTATAGTTTTAATTTTTAAATATGGGGTTTTAAGTACCTTTTAGTAGCCCAGTTTTACGAAAGATTTTGCATAGCTGTTTTTTGTATATATCTTTATTTGGCACAACAAAATAGCTTCAGGGAAGAAACCATGATAAATATACCTATACATTATGTATTTTGATTCAATTTATGGGTTTCTTTCGTTCATGCGTGTCATTTGAAATAAAATAAGTGTTGTGTATTTATGTAACCACGTGGACTACTAGAATATAACAATCAATGTGAAACGCATAAGCAGTCAAATGTTGTGCTTTTTTCCAGGAAGTGTTTGGTCTAACATCCAATCAAACCAAAATCTAACTTCAAGCTGTGATCAAGCAATCATGCATTTATTGCCGCTACTTTTCTGAACCGCTAATTTTTAGTTATTAGTTATATTAGCCTTCTTGTTTATGCTTAGTTGAGTACTATATTTAACAGATGTCAGTTTATTACGATCATGTTAAGTGTTAAATCATGCTTCATGTTTTGGGTTCAATTCAACTTCAAACTCTGATATATCTATTTGATTTGATATGAGGATTTTGGTGGGATGAGAGTTGATATTTTTCCCCTTCCAGTGCCTCCGGGCATGTAATCTTCAAATGACACAAAACATACCACATTAGAAAGGAAGAGAGATTGGACAGGCGAAGGGGAAATAAAGCGGAATTTGTTGACAGCCAAACCAAGAATCAACCCAAGTTAATAATTTTCATCAATAGTCGAACCATTTATTTTACCAAAAGAGGAACAAAAGCTAAACATGAATTATGAACATTTAATCAACATCAGAAGCTGTACAGGATTAACAGAGGATAATATAAGACAGACTGAAAAGACAAAAAGCATGCAAGCCAAGCAAACCCCGTATTCAATTCAAGTCTACTCAGCAAAATAAAAGTTCACATTTTTTTGGCCCAGATATTTCCACTTAATCTTTTGTCATGTCTTTTTAAAAAGCAGGATCTTGCTGCCAATAAAGTTTAGAGAAAAACTTTGAAAAATTGGATTCTCATTTTTCTTCCTGTCGTAGCTCAATGATTACATGAAATACATAGAGACACTGAGTGTGGGATTGAGTATTATGAAAGCTGATAGTGTCTAAACAAATCAGTGGAGGAATTACAGTAACAGTGTCCTTTTATCCTTTGATAGCTTGTTGTCTTTGTCAGGATGACAGAAAGAAAGGAGAGAAAAGAATAAAGGACCAACTAAACAAGGAAAAGCAAACAAACGAAAGAAACGGGAGAAGACAATGTAACAGTAGCTGTTGTGGATCATTAGCATTTGCTATCATAAAGAAGAAAGTTGTCACTTTATGAAGGAAATGTGCGGTGTCCATTTTGTCAAAACATAATATTCCCTATTACTAATATAATATTTCCTTTGTACAGCCTCTTTAACCATATCAAAAGGGATATACTTATAACTTGACGTGTAACGTATGTTTTTTGTGTATAAAAGACAGAGAACAAGAACAAAAGACAGTTAAATGACAATACCAAATTGATTGACCGAAGGTAAAACAACCAATTGTAATGAAATTATTTTTTTACATAACAAGTAACATGAATAAAGGAAACAGTTCGACGATGTCAAATTCAGTAATGATAAGTAAATATAGAATATAAGTAGAAAGGTGTACCCTATCTGATTTCCGAAGAAAAAGAACAAAAGCAGCATTGTAACATCAAGTATACACCTTCTTTATTAAAATGATACAAAACGTAGGTAGTTGTAATTTTAACTTTCACCAAAATGTACGTGTATGGTTATGATGAGGGACGTATGTTTTAGAGCATTGGACAGGTTGTTTTTCCAACTAATGATGATATCAGCCCATAAAGATCTAAGGTTACTTACAAAAGAAATAAGTAGTCAATTTATACTTTTTCACGTGTGCTGACGACGTGACTCATTTTCTAGAGTGTTGGTTTCACTTTGCCCCACAGCCAATTTGATTGAGTACGTCAAAGATTAGTCTAAAGGAAAACTGATATGAACACAATAATGCTTCTTTGTATCACAGTTACGGAAACTAAGATTACACATTCATTTTCATTATTTCCAGGTAAATAAAAAATACTTGCGTTTAGTTTACTCTTCCTTTCTTACATAAATCAGAATAAATTAAGTAGCTTATGTAAGTTTCTTTTTTTCATCCTCTTATTCTTATGCAACAATTTTAAGTACAGTAGCTTGGTTGCCGTTAAAAAACAGCGTTATTGTAGTTCAAATATTAACTTTATATTTTCCATATTCACACAACTTCAAATATAAATTGTTTTTTTCTTAGCCTTGTTAAATGACTTGCCATTACCACCACTACTACTGCTCATTTTATTATCTCCAGAGAAGTAATAATAATAATCCTTTTGTTTTGGTCCTGTTAACGAAAAATGTCTCATTGAAAGCTTGTGTTGATGCGTGTCGATTTTTTTTATTACCAAACATGATAACGACTCAATGTAATTTTACAAAAGTTTGTCTTTTCCTACTTTTCTTCAACTTTTTTGTAACTTTTTTCATTTCAAAATGAATCTTTGGCTTCTTCACCTTGACTTTCTTGGTAATAATCATGTCTTCATCCGTACATACTTTTATTTTCATATGTTAACACGTAAAAAATGAAAACAGCACATCTGCAAATCTACTTTGAACGCGTGTAAGAAATATTTAATGCACAAAAGCTGTTAAAAGGCAACCGAATTAATGTACTGCCAGCAGCCGTTCCATTTTCCCATTTCTTTTTGAAAGTCGTCAAAATCCAACATAAAAATCAACTTTTTCTCATCATAGTAAATTATCGTCAAGAACCACGAGGAACTTTTAGTCTCTTGTCCTACTTGATTCGCTTTTATTCCTCCGATCCTACCTTCAACCTTATAATTATTACTAGCTGGTTATTATGCAGCATTACAAATGTCTCTGTTCATCTTCTTTTATTTTCATTGCCTTGTGTCTTTCTATTATGCAAAGGGCCATTATGCAAGTTTTCCAGTCCATTAAAATTCTACTTTCTTTTATTCTTTGCACCAATCTAACCAACGTATGAACATTGTCAATATGGACTAACTTTTTCACATATTTTTTTAATGGTGATCATCATCCTACTTCATGTTTATCTACATCTTACATCTGTTTTAAGATCTGTAAAAATATATTAGTACTTCCGATTTTTTATTTCTTTTTTGTTGTTTTTTGGTATTTTATAATACAAATTTTTCCTGTCTCAAAACATGCTTTGCAAGGAGACATATTTACCTGGTGCCTTAATTTATCCCAGATACAACTTTTTCTTACTTAAGTTTTGAAGCCCTCACCTAGGCCATCAACCACCAACGCGGCACGGTGGACTATGGTCATCGGTAATTTCCTCTTCGTTAAAATGCGTTTAAGGTTAAAAATGATGAAAAAAAGGAAGCAGTAACCAGCGAAGAATTAGTTTCGTTTATCGTTGGGCTGCTTCTGAGAGACGCTTACAACAGGAAATATAAGTAAGCCGAAAGAGAAGTCGAGTTAGGACTTAGGACACACTGCAGCTGTGATAACTGAAATGAATGGGAAGAAAGGAAAACAGAGAACTCCCTTGAGGGTCATTTTCTCATCTATCTTTCTATAGGACTCATCGCTGTGGCCAGACTGGCATCTTAAGTGAAAACATAGTAGGCAATCATGTTGAAAAAAAAAGTTTTAGTATTTTTTGGTATGAAGAAATGAAGATAGGGAATAAAATAGGAACATGATTGTCTGATACTGTCATGCATGCCATGATTTCAACAGAGTACACAGCCCACCACCACTGCAGCCAAGCGAGGAACTGGAAATGAAAAAAGACAGTATAGGGAAAAATATTGAAAGTTTTAAATCTTTTATGGAAAATCGTTATTCAACTTTAGCATACTCCATTTCCCGGTAATTTCTCGTAAGCCATATAAAATGCCAGGAAACTTCAAGTTTCAAGCGTCTTTAAATCCCAGCAAAACGTTCCAAGGAATGTACTAAATGAAGCGTTTACTGTAGCGTAAGAATTTTCGTTGCAGAGAGACACATGTATGGAATAAGGGCAAGTTGTTTGCAAGGAGGAACGTCAGTTTTTTTGCACGCTCAGAAAAGTAATATACATGAAAAGTTTTCAATGAAAATCTCTGTTAGTTCTCCTTGGAAAAAAGTTTTTTATATTTTCATTCTGTTTTTTCGCTGTACTCAATCAAGAAAACCTGGAAATACGTATCGGTTTCATATCATAACAGTGGTGTGCTACGTAAATAGCTCATGCTGTATATTCTTCTGGGCTATTTACAGAAGGCGTAGGATGCAAAATAAGGGTGGAAAAATTGGTTGAAGGTTGAAAAAGGCAAAATGTTTATCTACGACCGTACGTAAATAGATCAATGCAAGGACGTCTAGTCTTGGTTAATGACAAATACTATGGAACTCTTACAACATTTCATTTTTATAAATTTTATAGCCCCCCCTTGAGAATTAGGCAAGCTTAATTAATTAATTCTATCAAGTAGAAATCTAAAAAAAGGAATAGGTTTAATGACTATGCTACGCCGCTACCGCTAATTAGTAATTTTACCTTTTGATTTGTTACACAATTTCACTTAAGTCATTAAAAGATTTTTTTCCATGGTAGTATATGAAATGAAAACAAAGTTGCTTTAAAGATACTCAATATTAGCTTAAATCCTAATTTTTCATCGAAGTCACGTCACGTCCGCAAAAAACACCTATCCACGTGCTTCCCTTGACAACAATTAATTACTGGCCTCATTCTGAATTGTTTTCTTAACAGATTAGCTTCACAGCGACTATAATGGTACTAGCTACATCCTGTAATTTTCTACTTTCAAAAGATTCACTGTCATACAAAAAAAAATTCTTTATACATGTCTAGGTATTTGACATCATGAAATCATGTTTTGATAAAAATAGAATCTTTGGTCTTATATATAGTGAATTTATTTACTATTCTTTTATTCCTTGGAAAGGATTTGTAGAATCACAGGAAATGAAAATGAGTCCAAAAAATATAATGGCACTTTCCTGTCTCCTTCTCTCGTAGTCTATCAAAAGCAAATGGGTTTTGGCTTGGCACAAAGAAATACATAAAAAATGTCAGGTTAGTCAGGTAGTACTTACGTAACATTATTGTAGTGTCATTCAAACAAAAAAGTCCAAATTTCCTTCTAACGTCCAACAAATGTTTTATTTGTTTTTCTCGAATGTCATGGTTACTGGCTACACCGACTGCCACACAAGCAAATAAAGTTTTTCAGTTGAATTAATGAATCCCGACTGATGCTGAAGAGATGACAAGCTCAATAAATTTAAAGTTGTGTAACAGTAAAAATATTTTTTATGACTTTTACTCAACATTTTTTAACTGGAAAATCCACGAAAAAATAATAGGGGATATCAAAATGAACGATTAAACTCGAGAAAGTAAATAATCGTCCAAAAAATCATAGATTTTTGAGCGCGAAATTCAAATTTTAATCCAAAAGACGATTATAATCCAAAAACAAAATAAACTACTGAAAAGTGGTAAAAAACAAAAATAATCGATTTTTCTACTGTTAGGCTTCAGTGCATATCCAAATTCAATGCTTATAATTTTTTCAAAACTTTTTTTGGATTCGCTAATCAGTGCTGGGGTAATTTTAATTTATGAAATAGATGCTGACCCTACAGGTCAAAGGTTAAAATAAGTTTTTATTTCAGCGCAAACAAACACAAATTGTATAAAGTAACCGCTTCTACAAGAATGTCATGGACTTGTGACAACTCAGATTATATTTTTACTGGATGCAGTTTTTAGCCGTATTTTCACGGTTTACCGTTTATAATCGTTTTTTAGTTTTTGGTTTATAAACCTGAGTAAATAATCGCGAAACCATGATACTCTCTAATGGTTAAATGTGCACGTTTGTTCTTTGCACGTTAGCCAAATTTTCCCTGATGTAACCCTTGTAAAACACTAAAAACGGACTCTTCTTAGTTTTAAAATGAGGAGGTCACGTATCTACAAAAACATTCCATGATTTACCGTAGCAATACCGCCTTTAGCCAGTTTTCAGCTAGTTTGTGTGTGTGTATTATGTGCCATGCTCTTTTATCGTGTGAAGTAAATTTTGGCACTGTAAAAGAACATGGAAAATTCATTAATTTTTTCAAACATTTTAATTGTCCAGCCCCTATGGCAAAGCTTTAGGTATTATAATATTCAGAAATAGGAGTAGTGAGAAAATGAAGCATGTTTTTTTTGGTGAAAGAACTACTTTTATGGAAACAGTTGGTTGGATGCGTGATATAATATCATCCTTCACTACTTTACTTTCATTTTCTCTATTTCCCCTTTTCAACTTGTTTAGACTTTTAAAACTTTGACCATCACACCATCACATGCAAACATGGTACATATTTATCAAGTTTTTAGCATATAAACAAAACTTGTTTGTCAGCATCAACCAGTACCACCAAAACAGCCTCGGATTGTTGCTTGACTTTCCTACAAAAAAATATGAACTATAACCAATGAGTTACCTTCCGACTATTTCTAAACTTGTCTGTCTATCATTCAAATTTCTTCATGCTAACTTTCACCATGTATGCATAATGCAATTCTAGAAATCTGACAAATAATCCAATAACAGGAACAGGAACCAGTAGTATGCTTATTAACAAGTACCAAGAAAATTTGCTAGTATGCATGTAAAATTTAGTTTTTGTGATAGTGATGATGATGTACTCCCAAAGAGGAAATATAAATCATTCAAATTTCGTTGTCGAGAGCGTTACAATTGATGCGTCGACGTTGAATTCATCATCATCGACATTATTATGAAAACGAAAACAGGGAAATACTTTTGCAGCAGCAACTGGCTTGCTAAATCATCTTTGTCAACAAAATGCGTTGGCGACTCAATATCAGTATTAGGTCGGTAGGTACACAATTTGCCCACACAAAACCTAAAAGAATCCTTAGTGTGCGGTATACTTTTTTTCCATGATGCCTACTGCCACCATCATCTTCATCATCGCAACAACCAAACTGAACATGGCGACGAAGAACAAGAAAAACTTGCTACTTTTTACTTTTGTTGCGTAGTAGTAATACTAGTAGTGTATGCCAAAACTTATATACTATCGTATCATTCATAGCCAACAACTAGTTGTGAGTAA
>JAQIWN010000989.1:0-24239 GCA_034699025.1 Entomobrya cf. arborea Gr-Col-00668
CCTACAACAGTTCCACCTACTGAAGATCCGACCACGCAAGAAACAACAGCTGAAACCACCACAGTAGAACCTACAACCGTTTCAACAACTATTACCTCTACTTCTATTCCTACGACAACTGATCTATCTTTGCCAATCCCAGAAGATGGTTTACAAGTGCCTGGAAATGTATCCAGAGGTCAGTATAAGGTTTACAACATGGTTCTAAATTCAGAGGGAATTATGTTAAGGCTTCATACTAGTCAGGGTTCGGTTGTGGGTTTTTATTCGTATACTAACCCTGAACCGTCGGATTTGGTTTATGACGGTATTATAAATTCTGTTGGCGATACTTTCATACCATACCCGGAGGCTTTCAGGCGGGTTAAGCGGTCAAAACTTATTACGCCATTACAAAGTTTTAACGGTCAGGTTTATATTGCATTGCAAGGTATACAAGATTTTAACGAATTTAATCTTGAAATAGAACCAGGGTCAGACACTCCTGATTCTTCGTATCTTATTTTTGCGGATAAAAAATATGTTACATTTTCTGTTTTATTGCTCTATATTATTTCCTAATTGAGAAACTGTAATAATATTTTGTGCAAATATTGAATTAAACAAACCATGTCATTTTTTAATTATCATGAAGTCGTGAATATATGTAGTATTTTCATAAGTATTTATCAAGCAAAGTGAATATTTTTATTTCGTATAATCTTTACAAATTTCCTATCAGTAAGAATAGTATTAAAAATAAGAAAAAATTCTGAATTTTTTAAAGTCGGAAGCATTGAGAGCAGACACGAAATGCGTTTTTCTCTTCTGCTGCGTTGGCAAGTTAGATCGAAGATGGTGTATGTGGGCGGTACAACAGCATACTTTTTTAATGTATTAGAAACGAAGTTTTTGCAATTACTTTCCAAATTCTTTAACCCGGTTGATATTTCTATGATTGTAATATAATAGGAGGACCCCTTATAAATACAATTGAATTTGTCTATGAATTAGGAATTAATCTGGTAAACATGAGCATTTCATTAAGTTTTTTCTACTTAGTTTTGTGCAAACTATAGCTGTTTGAGAAAAATTAATAAATATTCACGATTACGTACAATTGCAACAATATTAGATAGCTGCCAATAAAATTCTTCTAGAAATGATAAACCATAAACCTTTTAATTATAAGTAATGATTTAGGTACGACGAGTAAAATGTTTAATTTTTATTTAAATCAAACTTTTCAGTTCGATAGCAAGAACCCTCTCCAGGAAAAGTTATACATGTTCTAAACCTTTAATATAAACCTTTTAAGTTATGGCATACATTTTAAGAAAGTAATAAAGCAAAAGATTAGCGAACTAGAAAATTAAAATAGACTATTTTTTGTGTGATTTCTGTAATTTAAAATACTTTTTCATCAGACTGCATAAATTTAAATAAAATTTCATCTTAGCGTACTTATTAACTATCGATAGCAAACACCGAGACCGAGACAGAGGACTAGGGAACCTTAAGAAACTCAACGGCTGGTTCAGATGTTGACCATAATGATCGGGGACGAAAAGAAAGATGTGTATTAATGAAAACAGATGAGTGGGTTAAGTTGAGATATCACCTAGCCAATAAAAACACGGTTGTGGTTTTATTTATGGCTTACCATGAAAGCGTTTAACCGTTCTGTATAAAATAGAAAAAAGGCTTAGAGTTGATTTAAGCTGCAGTTTTTTACTCAAACAGGTAAGTCGCCCAAATATTTAGTCTAAAATTAATACCCGACGAAGCATTTAGATAAACTTTCGTTCTCGAATGTAAGTAAACTGCAAATGGTATACAAACTATATTTTCACAAAGGTGAATATTTTATTTTCTTTGAGGATTCATACCGATGCCACATTGTTTTGCAAACCAATTATGAAAGGAAAATATTTTTAAATCTAACAGAATGCCTACTCTCCAGATTCATTTGATATGAGATGAAAAAGTAATTGTGAGCTTCATCTTTGTACCATCGTATGCATAGTTCTAAAAAGGAAAAGAAGGATCATCATCATCTTTGCAATCGCTATCGCTAGTGTCGGCAGCAATAAAATATAACTTTACTAATAATACTTTTCATATAATAAAATTTTACATTTGATTATATGGAAGGATTGGCTGTTACTTTATTTCCCATTTTAATACTACGTTTCGTAAATTTAAATTAATTAGTAACAAAAAAAGGATAAAATAAAAATATCTATTGACCACAGGGCAGTCAAATGTCGAGAAGCCAGAGATTCTGTTTTTAATAAATATCATGTAATTTGAAGCTACTTTGTTACACTTGTTATAATATCTCTTTTGAATCTGTAGCGGGGATGGATACCAATCAAAAACAAAAGCCTACGACAATCTGGCTTCGCAACCGAGTTTATCTACCTTGTATCAAACTTTACGCATTTGGCATTTAACGAAACATCTCCCAAAATATTTTCTTCACAACAGTTTCGAAAATGTTCAATTTCAATTATTTATGAAATTGACTAACGAGGGTAGCCCAGGTCTAATAAATGACAAACCGGCTTGTAATGGGCATCACAAGAAAGATCAGAATGTGAGTAATAAAAAGGGTTAGGTTTTAACCCCGAGTGGCTACAATTAAGTTGACCCGGGCTTGTCAGACTTGGCCATACCGCACGCTTTTTGACCCACGGAGAAGGAGTGAGCGCAAGCAAAGCATGAAATGTTTCCTCTCCAGCTAGCGTTGGCTGATGGTAAGCAGCGAGCATTTGTCTTTTTTCTCTCGTGTTTCCCGAACAATTTTTATTTTGAATGCACGCGCATAAAAAATTCGAAAATACGAAGCTGACTTTAATTGAATTTATGCTGAGCTTGCGCACTCCATCTCAGGACACAAAGCGAGAGAGAGAAAAAGGAAAAGTTTGCTGCTTACCATCAGCCAACGCTAGCTGGAGAGGAAGCAACTCATGCTTTGCTTGCGCTTACTGCTTCTCCGTTTGCCAAGCCGATTTGCCATTTATTGGACTTTTGCTTCTCTCGTAAGTAAATAATTTTCAACTAGATTCTTGCTTCCTTAAGTAACAATTGATGGTGATAGTGATTTATTTAACGTCAACAGAAAACACTGCATGTCGGTGACAACAAAAACATTATACAAACATAGGCATTAACTAACATAAGTATAATAGCTTACCAAGTTATGGTTAAGCCAGTTACTACTAAAAGCACAAATACTATGATAATTGATGTTGTAATTTATAAATGATTATTTGTTGGCCTTTATTCCAGAGTAATGCTAACTATTAAAAGTACATTTCAACCAATAAAAGTTAATAAATTGTTTATAAAGTTTTTTTTTCTATTTCTCACAATTCTAACAATCTACTAGTTACAGTTTAATTTGTTTTTCGAAGATTTTCTCTTCTCTCGTGTTTAAAATTCTATGAAATTGATGTATGCAGCAAAAAAATGCGAAACCAATTGCCGCTACCACCAGTTTCCATGATGATGGTGATGATGATGATTTCTGGTGGTATTTGCACACACATAACTTTATGAGTAGAGCTTTTAACAAATGCGATTACCATAAACCTTTTTATATGCAATGTTTGTCATTTGAAGTTAATTGATTAACCAGCAGAAGAAGTCCAATTTTGCTATCGGGATGTTATCCTAACACTTTTTTACTATTCATTCATGTCTTTTTCCGAATATTTTATTCATTAAAGTCATTATACTATCACATGTGTAGTTTAATCACGCAATTGATATTTACCTTTTTCTTTTTGAGGAGTCGAAACCGATAAAGTTTTGAGACTCCACATCGATTAATCCAATCCAAATATGATATCAAAGAATGACATCAGACTATTAATGTGCAAACAAAAATGACACTTTTGCAAACTACTGTTTTTACAGCAGCATTCCAAATGTATGTTATTCATTAATATTTAAATGCATTAAATAAAAAACGCATCTCATTTTACATGCATAAATTTATATAAAAAAACCAGTACATAATGTTTTTCATATTATCGAATAGATGTTAAATTGTAGTCAAGGATCGTGTTTAACTGATGTATAAATGTATCGTACAGAGAAAAGGATAAGAGAATAGGCTAGGGGTAAACAGGGAGACGTGATTTACAAGCAGAAATCCGAGCGTGGTAATGGGCAATACTGACACATCATACCTCACGGTTCAAATTTCCAGTTGTATTTAAAAAATTCATGATGCTAAGTAATTTAACCATTCAATTCATAACAATGTCCAATATTTGTTCAAGAGCTGATGGTTCTAAAAATTTATAGAACAATTTATTTTACACTCTGAAGAAAATTATCTGCCGAAGAAAATAGCAGTCTAACACTGAATTTCTTCCTTACGATTTTTAATATTCGATAACACTACTAAAGTTTTAATGACCTGGGATTTAGAATCAAAACAGATGGCCAAAACAAAAACTTTTCAGTAGATTACTAAAAAACTCGATTTATCTCAAGCAGATTGGCATATGCGTAATTGAATCGCATGACTGACCATTCATATGTAGTGGCATTCTAAAAAAGTACTTGTGACAAATTGTTTTTGAGTCCAACCAAAAATAGGCCATTTAACGTAAATACAACGTATATATTTTTCTTCAGCCTGCTATATATATCGAAATGTAATAAACATTTTTCCCTCTATCAAATTTTAAATTAACTACAGAAATTGTCCTCGACTTGATTAAATTTTAATTTATTAAGTTAGTAAAAAAATCATATTTGTTAACATCAAATGGTTATATTTTTTTTACAAAATTACATAACAAATTAATCTACACTCTCTGAAGAAATATATCTTCCAAATGAGATATCAGTCAAACACTTCATTTCTTCTTCTAGAAGTCGCGTCCTATTTAAATGAGCAAACATTGCAAGCTTCCTCCTTTTCTCTTTGATATTCGTCTTGGTAACATTCGAACAAAAACCCATGTCACCCTTCCAAGCCCTCTTGTTAACCGCCAATATTCTAGCACTCACTCCAAACTCCTTTTCCGCAATTTCCCTCAATTTTCCCGTAATAAACACATCATCCATCCAAAAGAAACCTCCCATATTTTTCACCGCGTAAATCATTTTCACCCATTCCATCGACATCGCCACACTCCACCCAGGACAATAAGCTGGATAACTTTCAGTAGGCCATTCTTCCATCGTAGCAAACCATTTTCCACCCACACAGTCATGACATCGTTTTGGTCCATCTGTTTTCACTTTCTTACAATAAATATCATACAAAGAGTAATTCCCTTTTTGTCTTGTTTCGTAAATTCTTCTGCCCAAAATTAGTGGAATGTTTACAAAAGTGTCATCGTCCGTTTTTACAACAAATTCCGCATTTTGACATCTTTCCAATAAAAACTTGAATCCCATGAGATGTTTATAAGTATTATTTCTATAAGTATCTGTAAAGGATCCTATAACCAAGTCTCCATATTTCTTTTGTTCTTCCATCAATTTTTCATCTTCCTCTCTACTATTTTCCCTCTTATAAATTTCACTCCTGTCGTCTTCAAGACAATGGTCGCTTTGCCCGACAAGAAATATTGTTCGAACTTGCCAATTTCCTGAATAGCTCACTTTAAAGGCCCACGTGCGTCTTATCATTTCTCGTTCATTAAAATGGTCCCTTGCTGAGTTAACAATCACAACAAGTAATCTAGCTTGATTAGATATACTACAAATTGTCTTGTTCTCTGATAAAATTTCTAGAAACTCATTAATTACTACGTGGGTTGGATCTAGCTGAGCTGTAAAAGATTTTGTTCGGGATTCGAGCACATTTTCATAAACTTTCTCACAAGTTAGTTGATCTTCTTTGATTAAAAATGGCTCGTCGTCATAATATGCTGAGTTTGTTGATTGTTGTTCAGTTTCAGTGTTGGAATTATTAGCGTGATGAAGTAAAGTGTATAAAAATATAAACATTGCACAAATAATACATGCTGAAATGTAAAGAAATTGTATTCTTGCCATTTTAAAAGTCAACTTAGACAGATAAGTTGTTAATTAAGATGGATTAAGTTGAGAATATTTCAGCCTATTGGGGCTTATCTGTAAGAATGCCGTAAATTAGTTTTTCTCGACGTATGAAAAAATATTCAGACTGCAACGGAAATCGATATCGATTTTTTACCCACCCCAAGATAAGCGTGAATATGATCAAAGCAATGATATCATTTGCGCTTTTACATGTTTCCCTAAATTACTCGTTGAAACTGATTTGCGTTAAATGTCAATACTGTGATTGATTAAATCATATCGAATGAAGAACGATATACAGATAATTTTCTCAAGGCTTTACGCACAAACATAAAACTTTCATGCATAAAATTGACGTATTATCACTAAATATGTAATTCTTTTTGATGTCATACATTTTCGTTCGAACAAATTATTATATACGTGTTTCCAACATAAGTGCAGTTATAAAATGAAATAAGATTTTGCGTGCATTTGATTGCGCAATAATAATTCGACAATAGAGTTTCGGGTACACTTTAAACTCATTTTAATGGTGATTAATTATGGTGATTTGCCATAATATCTAAATTTGGCAATGAGCAGAATTTGTGATGTGTAATCCCTTATGCCATTTAAAAATGTAAATTAAAATACTAATATGTATGAAAGCCTTACTTTGTGGAGTATTTTTATTGTTGAAATGTTAATACTTAAAGTTGTATATGCTGTTATGTAATATTTCAGTAAAATGGTATGGGCTGATGGAATGAAAGATCAAATACCATTATATTGGGGCTATTTAACAGTAAGGTTTGAATTTTTCAGTCTAGGAGTTATGCATATATAGTTTTATAGCAATACACACTAAACAAATCATAATAATAATCTTAAATGATAAGCATTAAACTACTTGTTTATCAGGTAGGCATAATTTACTAATTTACCTAAAATTTGACATTTAAAATCTGAAGCATCAGCACAACGTAGTTTCTGCGTCATTTATATTCTAAGCCAATAGAGTGTTTTTATTGTAAAATCTACATGTATTATCCGAAAGACAAAGAAATCCCTTGTTCCAATTTTTGTTTGAAAAAATTAATGTATAAATTTATTTGAGTTGGAAACGATTTTTATTATGCAAAAATGAACAGACTTATGAAATGACTATGACTAATTGGTGTCCAAAACATTTATATACGGTATATATTGAAAAAAATCGAATAACTTATGCTACTAATCCATCCACAATATGCAAGTTTTATTTAGTTGGCATTTCGCATGTTTTTTCTTAAGTAAACGATCGATTCCTATTATCTTTTTATCTAGCTAGACATGCTTTTGTAATTGGTTTTTTATCACTTTGAGTTGCATTAGGACAATGGACAGACTAATTATCAATTCGTAAATAAAGCATCAATTTAAACATACAATTTTGCAGTTGACAATAATTTACGAAAAAAATATTTTCATGTTTTATCTTCCATTACATAGTAATAATAAGTTAAGGACTTAGGTAAAGTATATATGGTATATGCTTAACCAGTATTCTAGAACCTTGCGTTAAAATCTCTTATGACCTACACCTGCATTTTTTTGTTATCAAACCCACACAACCCACCAAATGATTTTTTATGCTTTGCTTACCAGATTAATAATGGAAATGCCATTTTGTGATATTGAGATCTCTAAGATATGTCAACACAGAAAGACAATAAAAGCCAGCAAATCGCGTCAATTGATTATCACATTTCATTCATCCTAATTCTCACGTGACGGAGCGCCGGCGTCATTGTGCTGTTTGGGTTTTCATTAGGGCTATTTTACCCACCAGTGCTATATATATCACCTTATCATGACCAACCGGGCTATTTCAAAAATTCGTCACCACCGGACAATTTGTAAGATTTCGAATGTATGCATTTTATCATTTATGCTTAAATAATGTGTCACCAAGGCGTACAAGTTGTTATCAATCTAAGACAACCGGTATTTAAATTGAATAACGTTGTATTAAATAAAATCGACAAAAATATTACCTTTTTCCTTATGCAGTTGCTTATTGCACATTAATTTTTATCAAGTTGTGAGATGAACTTTGTAATTGGGTCATTCTTAGACTACCTTATTCCAATAGTGATATCAAACTTATAATGTCTCAAAATAGACCAGCAGCGATTATAGCCTTCCTATTTGGTTTCTTTATTGTTGCACTTTATATCATGCGTAGCGATTCCGGAGTTGAATTCTTGAGGATATCTAGCGGAAATTCCACAAATTTAGAAAACGTGTCTAACAAATTAGTACCAATTATTGAACACTATAACAACATTAACAACACCATAGTTTTGGTAATTGTAGTATGTCCTCCTCCAAATAACACTGGACCAAGAGACGAAGCAATCGTGCTACTCAAATCTGTTCTAATTTCTGCAAAGTGAAATAAAATCCAAAACATAGAAATATTTTTCTTTCTGGAAAATGTCGAAAGGGAAAACAAGTTTTTAATTGGGAAGCTTCAAGTAATTTTTTAATTTCTAAAAATAATAATAAAGAATTTAAAAGTTTTACATAAATATATATCAATTACACCTTGTTTTAATGTTACTAGGAACTAGGTTACCCATTCGACTATGTCAACCTCATATTAAATTTTAAATCAGCTAATGAAGCAGTTCCAGAGGCGTACCGTCAGCAGTTTATAAATGGCACTGATAACAAGAAGTTACTGAGATGTACAAACGTTCGAATCTTCTTTCCTGTAAGCATTAACTATCACTCTGTTAAATAATTATGTTTTCATTTTAAAATTCCCTCACTTCGTTTTAATTTCAATTTGATTTAATTTTAGATTGCCTAGCCCCAAGTAGACTCAATTTTGTATCTGGATACCGACGTAGTAATACATGGAAATTTGGCTAATCTCTGGAACATGTGGAGTCTTATGGATCGTAAGCAGCTTATTGGAGTAAGCACAGATTACGAGGACGGAAGTAATCGTGCTGACTGGTTTAAAAGTATAAAAGATCTAAAAATAATATTCATTTAAAAAAATTAACACAGTTAAGTTACCAATTATTTTACCAATTACCAATTTTTATGTATGTTTTCACTTTCAGATGCACCGTACCCACCTCCACGCGGACTGAATGCAGGCGTTCTTCTTATGAACCTTACAAGAATGAGAGAATTTAACTGGGAGGCTAAATTACTACAACTTTGGAAAGATTATTACAAAAACGTTCCGAAATTTAATGATCAACATCTTATCAATATTATATTGTATTTTAACACAGATCTCTTATTCCGATTACCTTGTCACTTTAACTATATGGAACAACATTGCTCTTTAAAGTCTCCTTGTAAAAGTGCAGATAAATATGGAGTACAGTTAATGCACGGTGCTGCAGAACGATTTAATTGGTTAGGGTCACTTAGAGATTATTATTTAGCTTATAGTCAACTAAACTTTACACAATTAAATTTAAGCTCTAATGAAGCTTTTATGCTACAACTACTAGTCTTATGAATACTTTCACGATACTTCAAAGCAGGGTAAGGAGAAACACCGTCAGAAACTAAATCGTGAATGTCATGCAATTCTAAGTCAACTCTTATAGGACATTAGAAAGCTGTGATAAATGATATGATAATGATCGTACAACAAGTAGCTAATTAATTAAATATAATAGTAACTACTAGCAATTACTTCAAGTACGAGAATGAATAAAGGCTTTTTCACTAGATTTGTTTTTTTTTTCAATTTCACTGCCACATTTATTTCACCACCTTCAATAAAATGTAAGTCAACAACCATAAAATTCTCATAAAATCATCATCCGTAATTTAAAAAGGACACTTTTAAAAACGTCACAATACGAGATGGACATTACATCAATCAAACAAAAAAAAATCAGACGATTTTTAAACAGCTTCCAACACAGGAGGCTCGTAACCATCAGCCTTCTCAGTCTTCTCGCCCATATCTTCCCCAGATCCATCCACAGCCCCAGCAGAAGCTCCTCCACTTTCATGCATATCCATAAGCTTGGCCAAGTCGAAGCGGGGCTTCTTGAGAACTTTCACCTGCAAACATTAAAAACACAAGATAATCAATCAACTACTAAAACTGAACTCTAATTCAATTTAAAAAATCAACACAAAATTTCCATTGATATTTTTCTAATCTCACCTTCCGAATGTGAACATCATGCAGTGGATAAATCCCACGACAAGCGTGCTCCACTTCCTTGGCATAAGAATCAGCAATCAATTTCCGGACCACTTCCTTCATGTCATTTTGACAGATGTCCTTTTGGATCTTATCCACCATTGTCTTCCGGATAGACTTGACCTAATAAAAACACCCCAAACCAGAAAAAAAAATATTTTAAAACACAAACAAATAAACTTTTCATACCTAATTTGATAACCAACCAGTTAAAGTTAACTAATTATAATTTTTACCTGAGTATGCTGAGCATAGCAAGTCTTCCTCTTAGACTTCTCATCCTTTTGGGTGTACCCAATGCAGAACACACGAAGCAAGTAGCCATCAGTAGTCTTCACATCCACATTGGCCTCCACCAAAGTTTGCCATTTCTTCACCATCGATCGTAGCTTATCAGTGGTAAGCGTCATACCGTGAAAGTTGGTAAGCACATTACGACCTTGGACGTCCTCCGCAATAAGCTTGAACTTACGGAAGGACCTTTCAGCATCATTGTCTCCTTGAAGATCAGCAATGGAAACTTCAAAGACCCGACCCTTGAGACCTTCAGATGCAATTTCTGTAATTGAAATACAATAAGTACAGCAATTAAAACAACTGATCACCATAAACCCCCCACAATTAAAAAATTCACAATTAAAATCCCTAAATATTAAACTTACTAGTTCCTTGAGTCCTGTTAACGAGCGTCTTGCCGACATCCCTCAACTTGAAGATAGCAGGAGCCTTGACATCATACCAGTCCTTACGGGTGAAAGGGTCAACACTAAAAAAAATAATCACAAATTCCACCATAATTAACTACTTCTTTACACCACCAAATTTCTCTATCCCCCTTCCTATTTCTCCACTCCTCATTTAAAACAACTACAATTTACTAACTACCATACTACCAACCACTAATTAATCCCCAATTTAAAAAATATGTCAACTTACATCTTCTTCTTGGCCCCCTTCTTTCCTCCCTTACTCAATCCCTTATTCTTCCCAACAGCCATGTTAACAAGTCAACTTTTAATTTAAAAATTGTTAACTATTCAAACTTTTAATTAACTAACAGATAAATTTTAACCCCTCCGAAAAAAAACAATCAGCTAATGAAACGTCTAGTCACCTGTCACTGCACTCAGCAAGCACTCAAGAAATCTAAAACTAGAGACAAGGCAGAAAAACGAAAATCTGTCGTCGTGTTCTGCTGATAGCTGAGCTGCCTGGCTTGCTTGTGGCCGTGTGTCTCTTTCTGTTTTTCGCCAAGTTGCTAAGCAACACGCAAAAAAGACGACGTAGTGCACGCACGGCATTTATCCCGCTTAACAAAACAACCAAGCATAGTTGGTAATCCGACGACGGGAAATAAATGCACCCAAAATTTAACTATTTTTTAAATCCCAAAAATCATAATCGATGGCAGCACATGTAAATTAAACGAAAATTGTTGGCGTTGCGTTGCCTTGAAAATGCATAAAAATGAAAAATTAATTAAAAAGACAAGCAATTAAAACACAAATTAACTTGTTTAGTTAACGCATTCAATTTTTATTTTTTTAATTAACTACTTCAAAACTCCATCATTAACAAGCTTGCAGTTAAATTAACCACAAAATCTAAAACAAGCATTGGAGTCGTTGCTCCATAATAATTACCAGCATTTCCTATCCCAATTTTAATAACTGACCATGATTTAACATACCTTCTAAACAAATCAGTACTTCTTCCACAACCACCACCGCTTATCATCATATTACCAGCCTGTTTTTTAATTTGCATCGAAGTTAAATAAACTTTAGCTTTTAATCCACCATCAAGTTCTAAAATTGTCATTACACCTGCTAATGCCAAACACCCAAATAAAACGATCTGAGGCAGTATCAATTCCCCATACAACCTTATCAACAGAAACAAAGATAAGCACAAAGTTACCGTGCAAACACTTATCCCAGCAATTACCAAAGTCATTTGATGAATATCATTAAAAATATTTACAAGTAGTTGAATCTGTCTATAGAGAATGGTCAACCGGAGATAAGATTTTCTTTGTAAATAGCTATTACTAAATTGACACTGAGATTTTAATTGTAGGTTAATTAACTTCTTACGAAATAATAGTAAATAGTTTTTAAAGCAGTGAACGTGTAAAGCTGAATAGGTGATTAATTCTCTTAAAACTGCACCAATTGGTTGACTAGCAATCCAGGCGGATAAAGAGGCTAAAGCCATTGGCAGAAAATATGATGTTAAAATAACATCAAAATTAATTGTGGAATTAACTGATGATGACCATTGTAATGTATTGCATTTGGGTATCAGGAAATATCCAAAGTTTCCAGGGAAACACGGTTTTAAAGACAGTTGAAGCCAGTATGCGGACACAGCGGTTGGAAGGATGGTGGCGCCAAATAACATATAGACTTTCATACGGCGACCTATGCTGTATTTGGATTCAAGGGGGGTCCAGTTTAAGTCTGAAAATTTGAATTAGACATTATTTAATTAAATAAATAAATTTATTTTGTGTTAATTATGATTTATTAATTGAGTTAAGTTAATTTACAATTGTGAAGTCTCTCAAATCGTAACAGGCCATCAAACAAATTAGCCATGTCCTCGCGTAGATGATAATGCACCATTAAAATTGCTATGTTAATTGTCATAGACAAAGGGTAATACAAACTTTGAAGAAGAACAGAAGTTGTAAATGAATTTGGGTGGATTAAAGCCACAAATATTTGTAGCCAAATGACTGTAACGAATATTCCAACAAGAAGGATTTTAATGAGGTAGATTAATTGTTGCGGTTTATGTACTGTTTGAATGCTGGAGTTTTTGTTTGGGGGTTTAGGGGGGGAGGGACAGTGAATGGGGGTACTAAGACATTTGTCTGCTTTAAAGTGGAGGAGGGCGAAAAATAGGAAATTTTGGGAGAGAAGCATTTTTTTTGGCTAGGCTTTTTTTAAAAGCTGTAAAAACAGTTCAATTGTTGACGTTTTAAGGTGGGATTGATGACTGGCGTGGCGTGACCAGAGGAAATGAAGAAGATAGCCTGAAAAATAAGTTCACTTTTCATTTTTAAATACTTTATGATGATAAGTAACAGGCGATTGTGGTTATGAAAGCTTTTAACTGACTTTCCACTTAAAACTCGTAATCTTTACATGAGATATAGTGATTAATTTAGTAAAATAAAAATTCGTTACGTGACTAATAAATTACGTAGAAACTCTATTGTACCGTAACCGCATCGTCCCGAGGGACTCATATGAGAGTTAAAAACATAAAATATTTAAAATTCGATAAGGCAGATGAAAGTTAGAGTGAAAGCATAAAAAACACGTCAATCACAGAGAAAACAAATTCAACGGGAAAACACTATCGTAATTACTTATTATGTACCCATGTGAACTTTAGGAACGCAAAAAAAAAATTAAAATTACCGACCTATAAAATGGATTCGGATAAAGAATATCAAATTTTTTGACAACCGTTTGTCATTTACAATAAAGATTCCCCATTTCATATTGCCCCAGGCCCCAGGTGTAAATACAGCTGTCATGCCGATAGAAATATGCTAATTATTGATTATGCCATGAAATAATCCATTTAAATTAATTAGTTTTATCGGATAATATCACATATTTCAAGAGTTACGAAGCCTAAGACTTATACGAGCCTTTCTATCATTCTCATCATCTCATCCGTCAGTATATTAGTTTTTCAATCATAGTTTTGTTACGTAAAAATCAAAAGGAAATCAATTCGGTGACTTCTTTAATTGAATTTTAGTGTTTTTGATGACAAATTTTAATAAACCATGAAAAAATATCTGGACTGTTTTTTTACACAAAACCAAAGGCAATAACTTGGGTATTGGATGGCTTTCTGTAATAAATTATTAACATAGCAAATTATACAAGAAAAAACACTCGATAACTCTATGGCTATGGAAGATAAAGTTAAAGATTTTAATTACTTCAATTCTACTTAGAGCACAATCACTGACAGCATTCTGTACTTTATACATTTATATTTAATCTATTTTTTACCCAGTATTAGTCACCGATTAAATGCTATCTGCATTGGCTACAGTCTATTAAAATTGAATATTACCAGGCCTGCACTGACGAAATTCTAAAACTAAAATGAAAACTTTTTGATTGATAGAGCTATTAATTACATAAACAAATATACAAAAAATGAGTATCTTTCTACAGACTAATTCACTAATATTCTATTAACCACTGGAAAATTAAAACTACTAACTTACTACAACTACTTATTACTACTACAAATATATACACTGTACAAAAACACTAATATAATTTCTAACGAAAAGTTAATTAAATAAAATCTGAAATAACAAACAGCGTATTTTAACCGTCTATTATTTACACATAAAATTGTTCTCTTTCAATTCATCTATTAGCTCAAACTAATAGCTTAGCTAACTTCCATGATAGTAGCGCTGGAAGTCGATTTTCTGGCGATTAGCATAAATAAAAAGACCACGACCCCCATTACTGCCCCCAGTACCTCCACCGCGGTTTCCACGAGTACCGTTTTGAGCACCTATTCCATTTTGATTTTCGTACAAGTTTGCAATAGCATCACTGCTCACATAATTCTGACAATATCTAGCAAACCTATTGAATGAAGTTGCAGTTTACTCCGATCATTTTATTTTCATGGATTTTTCCCGTTTCTAATTTCTGGAGCTGCAATGTTTTTTGCGCCAAAGTTCATAGGCTGTGGATTGTGTAAACGATGATGTCCATGAAGGCTACATTAGATTAACCGTGAAAGAACTAAACCGATCTATATACGTTACATATATGCAATGTTCCAACTGTCAAGTTTTAACTTACGAAATGGCTTATTTAGTACAATTTATCGGGAAACGATCAAGGTTTTAAATGTTGAATTTGTCGTAGAAGGAAAATTTTACTTGAAGATAAACGTAAAAGTTTGTTATTAGTTAGGCTTTCAATTAGTAATAAAATTATAATAGAGCTTGTGTTGACTAACAACCCAACGCTACAATAGATAGTTTTAGTATTGCTGATAAGAAAAGTTTGTATGGCTTAACAAAGCCTTAACAATCACGCAACGCAACAGTGAATATCTATGTATTTTCGATTTCAATAATACTTAGTTTAGCTTAGTTCAAAAGTCAAGTTTCCAACAGCCCAATCAATACTATGTTCAAACGGTAAGCATTTAATATATTATGGGGATCACGCCATGCTTAGTTGATGGAGCTAATTGGGTTTTAAAGCAATTAGGATTCTGGAGGTATATTTTTGTTGAGCCAAGCACGGAATCGGAATTTAGAAATTGTGTCTGCGAAATTAAATAACAATTGATTACTATAACAATACCATAGTTCTGGTAATTGTATTTTGCCCTCCTCCAAATAAAACTGGATCAAGAGACGGACCAATCGTGCTACTCAAATCTGTTCTAATTTCTGCAAAGCTAAATGAAATCAAAAACGTAAACTAACGTAAACGTAAGTATTTAAAAAAAATTTTTTTTACAATAAGTCATTCAAAGTTATGCGCATATGTACTATATTTACCAATTATATCTTGTTTCAATGTTACTAGGAACCTCATATTAAATTTTAAATCTATCAATGACGAAGTTCCCGAGTCGTACCATCAGCAGTTTATAAATGGCACTGATAACAAGAAGTTGCTGAGATGTACAAATGTTCGAATCTTCTTTCCTGTAAGCATTAACTATCACTCTGTTAAATAATTATGTGTTTATTTTAAAATTCCCTCACTTCGTTTTAATTTCAATTTAATTTAATTTGCCTTGTCCCAAGTAGACTCAATTTTGTATCCAGATACCGAAGTAATAATACGTGGAAATTTGGCTAATCTTAGGAACTTATGGAGTCTTAAAGATATTAAACAGCACTTATCGGAATTAGCACAGATTACGAGGATGAAAGTAATCGTGCTGACTAGTTTAAAAGTATAAAATTTCGAAAATTAGTATTCATTTACAAAATCTTACATTGTTAATTTACCAATTTTAATGTATATTTTCACTTTCAGATGCACCATATCCACCTCCACGCGGACTGAATGCTGGCGTTTTTCTGATGAACCTTACAAGAATGAGGGAATTTAACTGGGAGGCTAAGTTACTACAACTTTGGAAAGATTAATAAAAACGTTCCGAAATTTAATGACCAACATCTTATCAATATTATATTGTACTTTACTACAGACCTTTTATTCCGATTACATTGTCACTTTAACTAGATGGAACAATGTCCTTGAAGTTCATAAATCATAAAATTCTCATTTATCATCATCCATAAATAAAAAGGACGCTTTTTAAAAGGTCACAATGCAAGATTAACATTATATCAGTCAAACAAAAAAATAAGACGATTTTTAAACAGCTTCTGACACAGGTGGCTCGTATCCATCAGCCTTCTCAGTTTTCTCGCCCATATCTTCCCCAGATCCATCCACAGCCCCAGCAGAAGCTCCTCCACTTTCATGCATATCCATAAGCTTGGCCAAGTCGAAACGGGGCTTCTTGAGAACTTTCACCTGCAAACATTAAAAACACAAAAAGATCAATCAATTACTATCTACAATCTAAAATTACTACAAATCAATACAAAATATTCATTTTGAGATCTTTTCAAATCTCACCTTCCTAATGTGAGCATCTTGAGTGGATAAATTCCACGGCAAGCGTGCTCCGTGCTCGTAAATTCAACAAAAATTGTTGACGTTGCCTTGACAATGCATGCGTGTTTTTCATCCTTCATTTTTATGGAAAATTAATTACAATTACAAGCAATTAAAATATAAATTAACTGGTTGGATTAAATTAATTCATTTTTTTTTCTTTACAATTTTATTTAAAACTTTAACTACTTCAAATCAAAACTAAAACTCCATCATTAACAAGCTTGTCGTTAAATTAACCACAAAATCCAGTACAATCATTGGAGTCTCTGCTCCATAATAATTGCCTGAATTTCCTATCCCAATTTTAATAACTGACCATGATTTAACATACTTTCTAAACAAATCAGTACTTCTTCCACAATTACCACCGCTTATCATCATGTTGCCAGCTAGCTCTATAATTTCAACCGAAGTCACATAAACTTTAGACTTTAATCCCCCATCAAGTTCTAAAATAGCCAATACAACTCCTACTGTCAAGCTCCCAAATAAAATGATCTGAGGTAATATCAACTCACCATACAACCTTATCAACAAAAACAAAGATAAGCACAAAGTTACCGTGCAAACACCAATCCCAGCAGTTACCAAAGTCATTTGATGAATATCATTAAAAATGTTTACAAGTAGTTGAATCTGTCTGTAGAGAATGGTCAACCGGAAGTAAGATTTTCTTAGTAAATAACGATTGTAAAATTGACTTTGTGACTTTAATTGTAAGCTAATTAACTTTTGGCGAAAGAAAAGTAAATAGTTTTTAAAACAGTGAACATGTAAAGCTGAATAGGTACATATTTCACGTACCACTGCACCAATTGGTTGACTAGCAATCCAGGCTGATAAGGTGGCTAAAGCCATTGGCAGAAAATATGATGTCAGGATAACATTAAAATTAATAGGAGAGTTAGCTGATGATAACCTTGTTAATGCATTGCATTTGGGTATCAGGAAATATCCAAAGTTTCCAGGGAAACAAGGTTTGAAAGATAACTGAAGCCAGTATGCGGACACAGCGGTTGGAAGGAGGGTGGCGCCAAATAACATATAGACTTTCATACGGCGACCAATGCTGAACTTGGATTCAAGGGGGGTCCAGTTTAAGTCTGAAATTTTTAAATTAGACATTAAAATTATTTTATTTTTGTGTTAATTATGATTATTAATTGAGTTAAATTAATTTACAATTGTGAAGTCTCTCAAATCGTTACAGGTTGTCAAACAAATTGGCCATGTCCTCGCGAAGATGATAATGCACCATTAAAATTGCTATGTTAATTGTCATAGACAAAGGGTAATACAAACTTTGAAGGATAACAGAAGTTGAAAATGAATTTGGATGGATTAAAGCCACAAATATTTGTAGCCAAATGACTGTAACGAATACTCCAACAAGAGGGATTTTTATGAGGTAGATTAATTGTTGTGGTTTGTGTACAGTTTGTATTCTGGGATTTTTGTTGGGTGGTTTAGGGGGAGAGGGACAGTGAATGGGGGTACCAAGACATTTGTCTGCTTTAAAGTGGAGGAGGGCGAAAAATAGGAAATTTTGGGAAAGAAGCATTTTTTTGCTGGGCTTTAGTTAAAAGCTAAAAGAAAAGTTAAGGTGTTGATGTATTAAGATCGGATTATCGACTGGCGTGACCAGAAGAAATAAAGAAGAAAGCACGAAAAAATTAGTTAAACTTTCATTAGTTTCATTTATAAATATTTAATGATGAGTAGAGGCGATTGTGGTTATGAAAGCTTTAAGCTTAATTTCCACTTAAAACTCATATTATAAAAATGATTAATCAGTTAAATAAAAAGTCTTATTCGTTACGTGACTAATAGATTAAGTAGAAAGTCTATCATACCGTAATCGCAATGTCCGGACGGTCGTGTATTAGAACTAAAAACACATAAAATATTTAAAATTAAAGATAAGTGGTGAAGATAGGTGAAAGCTTCAGTAAAAAGCGTAGAAAACAAGTCAGTGTCAGTCACCGAGAAAACAAATACGACGCAGAAAGAACTATCGTAATTACTTATGTAGCCATATGAATTTTAGGGAAACGAGTGTAATTAAAAATTACCGACCTATAAAATCAGTCGGATGAAAAATATCGAATTTCTTGACAAACATGTAAAAATTTACATTTACAAAAGATTCTCCATTTCATATTACCCCACCCGACCCCAGGTGCAAATAAAATTGTCGATAGAAGTTCCAAGAATGCTAATTATTGATTATGCCAAGATATAATGCATATTAATTAAATAGTTACATCAGAATCAGATATTACATTTTTGAAGAGTCACGAAACCTCAGACTTATACAAGGCTTTTTATCCTTCTCATCATATCATTCGCCCGTACATTAATTTATTTTTTTTAAATAATAGTTTGGTTTCATATGAAAATCAATAGGACTTCTTAATTCGGTGACTCCTTAATTGGATTTTAGTGTTTTTGATGCAAAACTTTAATAAACCTTGAAAATAATATGGCTTGACTTGAACTAGATTTTTTTACACAGCCAAAGGCAATAATTTGAATATTATTGGATGGTTTTTTGTAATAAATTATTAACTTAGCAAATTGTAAAAGAAAAAAACCGGATAACTATTGCTATTGCAGATAAAGTTAAAGATTTTAATTACTTCAATTCTACTAAGAGAACAACCACTGAAAGCATTCTGTACTTTGTACATTTATATCTTAACTATTTTTATTCAGCATTCACCGATTAAATGCAATCTCGTTATTAGCTACAGTCTACTAAAATGGAATATGACCAGCCCTGCACTGACGAAATTCTAAAACTAAAATGAAGACATTTTGATTGAGAGAGCTATTAATTACACGTACAAATATACAAAAAGGAGTATCTTTCTACAGACTAATTTACGTATATTCTAGTAACCACTGGAAAATTATAATTATAACTACTAACCTAACTACAAATATATACAATGTACAAAAACACTAATATAATTTCTAACGATAAGTTAATCAATAACTAGCTTAAATAACAAACAGCATATTTTAACAGTCTATTAGTTACACATAAATAAAAATACAGACTTCTCTTTCTCTTCATCTATTCGCTCGACTATTAACTAACTTCCTTGATAGTAGCGCTGGAAGTCGATTTTCTGGCGATTACCATGAATAAAAAGACCACGACCCCCATTACTGCCCCCAGTACCTCCACCGTGTTTTCCACGACTACTGTTTTGGACACCTGTTCCATTTTGATTGTCGTACAAGTTTGCAATAGCATCACTGAGCCTACCCGCCCGTGGAAATCTAGCCGTTCCATCAGGAGGTTCAACAAGTGGACTAATTGTGTATGGGCTTCCAAGAAACTGCAAATAGTCAATGTAAAAATAGTAAAACTTTTTAATTTATTTCCAGAATAAAAACAAATGTATTTTGTATGTATATAATGTTATTTATAAAAAATGGTTGATGAACTGCTTACATCAATAAAGGTCTCTGCCTGAGACGACGGCTTACTCACAGAAACTGTTTCCAACAAACTTGTTCCCACAGTGGCTCTTACACTGGCAGCCCCAGTGCCACCGATGTCCATGCTCCCTCCAAACTTCCACTGACTGCTAGCATGTGTACTTTAAAATATCAAAAAAATATAAACATGACATACATTTCTACACAAATGTAGCGTAAACACATAACATGAAAATTTACATTGTTCGTGCTCTAATTTTCCCCAAAAACTCCTCTACTGCATCTTTCCCTGAATCAGTATCCATCCGTCCACTGTAAGAACTTGAGTATCCCAAACTATTACTCGAAGTTGACGTTGAAGCTACCTTCAGAAGATCAACCCGATTACCACGGAGACTTCCATCGCTTGGTGGCGGTGGTGTTCGTAAGTCTTTGAACAATAATTCCGGAGATCTGACAGAAGATGATACTCTTTTCAGCTTAGAATTTCTCCGTGGAGGGGAGTAAGCATTGTCATCATCATCATCCTCCCAACTGAAATTCGGCTTCGACTTGTGAGAATATCTTTCTTCCTTCCTTTCAGGAGAACGTCGTCTTGTAGATGGTGCTGGTGGCGGGGAGATAGAGTTTCTTCTGCGTCTAGTGTCGGAGAGCATGGACTCTTGGCTTGTCTGATATTGACGCATCTCTTCCACCACTTGTTCAGCTATCGTCTTCCCAAACCGACTTGTCTTTGTCTTCTGAGATTCCTCTTTGGAAAGAAGCCTTTCCTTTGCCCTCCTCACTCTCTCCTTTTCTCGTTCAATTTTCTCCATTTCTTTCCGTTGCTGTTCTCGTTGCAATTTGATCAGCTCCAGTTTCTCCATTTCCATCTTTTTCCTTTCATCTCGCAATTTTTGCTGTGCTCTGTAAACAACCCACACAACAATTAAATACCAACAGTTACCCCAACAGCATTTCCTTTCCAGTTACTTTACTCCAAAAACCAAACAAAAATGAATACAAACCTTTCCAAGCGCTCCAACTCCCTTGAAGCCCTACTCTCCTTTGAACTACATCTTTTATTTCCCGGGGAGTGCCCTCGATCTTCACTTCTCCTTCTACATTTTCCATCCTCATCAACCTCCATTTTTTGTCGCATCCGGTTCCTCTGCCTCTGCGCTTCCTGTAAGATATTTAATCATAAATAAGTACCTATTATACACGACATACCCTACATCTAATTTCTAAAGTACATAAATAAAAATCTTACCTTAATCTCCTCATAAGTCATAATACCACGGGACTGTTGGCTAGGTGATCTTTCAATCTTTTCATTTCTTCCCCTTCGTCCCCGATCATTATGGTCACCATCTGAACCAGAACCAGCCATTGAGTCCTTTGCTGGTCCAGCTCGTCTTGGTAGAGGTGGCGTCAGGGATTCTTCCCTAAGCCTCTTCCTCCATTGTCGACCACGGGGTGACTCTGACTCAACGCCACTACTGCTTTCTTCCCGACGACGACGACGACTCATCACACTTCTCCTTCTACCTGGTGGAGAGGAACAAGTTCTTCGATATCTGGGGCGATCACGCCGGTCATATTGTTCTTCAGAACGGTTACCTTTTCCCCTACTCTGCTCAGGATCAATTCGCCTTTGACGATGATCCCTTCTGGGGTTTTGCTTCTGATTAGAACTAGAAACTACGTCATCAGTGCACTCATCAGTAATTTCCCCATCACTAATTAACTGTATTTCATCTGGTTTCACACTAATTGTCGGCGTAGGAGATGGAGTGTTATGGGAAGACTGATCACTATACATCAAGCCCCTATCCCCATCAATTTCAGGACCATCGACGATATCACTAGAAGAAGATGGTTTATCAGCTGGCTTGACTGCTGACTTATCAGTCTTGTCACTATCACCATGTCCATTCTTATTAGGATTTGAGATACTGGAATCAGCATAGTTTGCCGACATTGGACCTTTTTCTGGAGCCTAATTCCAACATTAATTTAGAATTACCACACTAATTATAATAAGAACTTGATTACTTAAAAAACACCTTTACTATAAAATTACCTTAGTAACTTGAAGACGAGAACCTTTAAGACTACAATCCCCTTCCTTAATCTTTCCCACAAGCTGATCGGCTGAATCCTCCGATGGTACAGTTACATGAGCAAACCTACGATTGACCACCTTCCCCGTACAAGTCCCACTTGTCTTAATCATCATCAACTTAATTTTCCCAACCTACAAAACAACACAAATAATCCAACATTTCTTAAACTGACAATACACCATCATTACTCCTCAACCTCAACTCCAATCCACTAATTACAATTAATTACCTTTCCAAACTGCCTCAAAAACTTTTTCAAGTCCCGACCACTAATCTCATCAGATAATCCAGTGATAAGAATAATAGCAGCCTCAGTAGTAACCTCTTCCTTTCCAAGATCAGTATTTCCATTAACTTTTCCAACTTCCTGATGATGGACACCACCCCCGTCACAAGTTACTGGTTTCTCAATAGCTGCATTATCCATTTTAAAGTAATTAACAGATCACTGTCAATATCAACTCTACCAACAATTAACTTCCAAATCAATTTTTAATTGAGATGCTAAGCATCACAACAATTCACCAAAAAAATTACAATGGAATGGATTGTCATTACAAAATATCAACAAGCCGGCGTGACAGGCGAATCACACACAGAGACAGATAGACCGACAGATAGACCACTAAACTAAACAAAAGTGAAAGGGTTATTTGATTTGGCAAGAAAACATGTGCTCCTTCGGAGTCGTATGCCACACGTGTTAGATCTCATTTTGAATTTTTTATGCAGAGAAGACAACTAAGTAAGAACGAAGAAATAACATAAGAGCTTTATTGAAATGCATGAAAGGGTTAAATATTTTTTAATCTACATTATAAAAACGTAATTAATATTTGAACATTTTCGTAAATATATTTAATCTTTAGCACTGTAATTTTTACATGTGGGTGTTTAAAAAAAGAATATTAATTAGAAATTCATCCAATTACATATCATCGATGCTACTAAACATGTTAATAAAATTGGGTGGATTGCTATAAACGACGCACCACCGCCATCATCATCCCCATCTTCGTACCCTTGATATATTTCCAAGGTGAATTTATTATCGTCTTGAACTCCTTCTATACCAATATGCACAACGTTTTCAAAGTTCTGAAGAATGCTAATTAGTTTTGTACGAGATTTAGCATTATTGGTGTTGTCGGGATGAGGGATAAATGTGCTGCCTTCATTTAAGATACCATCATAACTTATACTTGATGGGTTTCGATTAGTATAAGAATAATAACCAACTGTTAGTCCAACAATGGTTTTTAACTGAATAGTTAAACCCTCTTTTGGAAGAGCGAAACTGAAAAGAAGGATTTCGTTTCGTGAAACATTTTCTGAAAACTTTATTCCATCATCGGGAATAACAATGGGTGGGATAGTAGTTGTTGGCTCTGAAGTAGTTGGTTCTGAAGTTGTCGGTTCTGATGTTGTTATCCCTTCAGGTGTAGTTGGTCCTGGTGTTGTTGAGATTGGTGGATCCACTGATGTTGGCGGGTCTTCTGATGTTGGCGGGTCTTCTGATGTTGGCGGATCTTCTGACGTTGGCGGGTCTTCTGATGTTGGCGGATCTTCTGACGTTGGCGGGTCTTCTGATGTTGGTGGGTCTTCTGATGTTGGCGGGTCTTCTGATGTTGGTGGGTCTTCTGATGTTGGCGGGTCTTCTGATGTTGGCGGGTCCTCTGATACAGGTGGGTCTTCTGACACGGGTGGGTCCTCTGACACGGGTGGGTCTTCTGATACGGGTGGGTC
>JAQIWN010000990.1:0-24238 GCA_034699025.1 Entomobrya cf. arborea Gr-Col-00668
GGGCTTTACAGGATGCGTTGATTGGAGTTAGTGGCTCTTTGGTAATGAATGGAATGAGAATCGAAGTCAATAGTAAATTTGAGTATTTTCTGACTGCTGTAACATTGTTTTGCCTAACAGCGGTTTGGAAGGGAATCCAAGGAAATAAGCGCATTGACTTCGCAAATGGCTGACGAGAGCAACAGTGAACAGTAACGTTGGTTGTTCTACCCATAAGAGTTGACAAACCAATGGTATAATTTTTCGCTACGTCTCCTTGAAATATAATGAATCCAATTAGAGCTGACACTAGTGACCCTACAAATAATAGTTTGGTTATACGCTTCATTTTTAATGTTTTTAAATCTTGAACAGACTTAGAAGTATAGTAGGTAGACTTGAGTACAGCTAATGAGAGGGTAGCCAGCTGAAACATTTCGTCTAAATTTCATTTTCATATGGGTAACCGGTAACCATGCAAACAGTATTACGTCTGTAAAAATTCATGTGACTTGTTTATGTGCCATTTGTTCAGTTGTACTTTGTTATTTTAACCAGATTACTAGTAGGGATTTCCAACATATCTTGAATTCTATCTATTTAAATTCATTTTGAAAAATATATGGAATGTTTAAGTACGTTTCAAGACCAAAAGCAGTACTCCGACCGTCCTAATCATCACAGGGAGAGCTCTTAGAAATTAAGTTTCAATTGAAACTCTATTATGCAATTCATGAGCCACGTACAATGGACCCCGTAAAACTCTTAAAGGGATTCTCATAAAAGTAACACAATATATGTATAATTTGCGTACTTAATGTTTTCATTTATCAATTTAAATTAAGTTGACCTGGGTAACTTCAGGTAAAACTATTTGGCCCCAAAAATATCTATACTTAAACCCCAAACTAATCTCCATCAGTTGATACATTGCTCTGGCTCCGTCAAAGGGAGATGGATTATAAGTTGATTATCTTGGGCTACCTTTTCAATAAACATCAAATTATAATTGGAGGTACGCTATGGCGTTGGCTCTGGGCCCTAGCTTGCTGCATTGGCAACCGATTGTTGCTCCAGCAGCAATTATATGAAAAAATTGTCTAGCACGATATTTTGTGCTGTACTGTATGTCTGTCTGTAATTTTATTTTATAAATGGAAAATTGAGAGTTTGCATAAATGTTCTCTTAATATTTTGCCCGTTGCACCAGCATGTACATTTGTGATCTTAAACGATTTTTCAATGCGACCACGAAGACCTGTCTTCGAAGGACCTGTGCTTGCTTTAGGTGGCCACGATATGCTTGTAGGAAATGCATCTTGACCTATGTCTCCAATTTATAGTCTCATTTTAACCCAAGTTCCAAGAACGAATTGGATGATCATGCTTGATCCCTGAGTATTTCGATTGCAATTGATTAAGGAACTCAAGATCAGTACACAGGAGAAGCTAAACTTTAGTTTTAACATGACAACTAGCTTCTGTGTACTTGTCTTGAGCCAAACTTACTATCGTTTGTATTCTTGATAAACTTTGACGCTCAAATAAGTGTGTATACTATATACATTACACACTACGTCATTCACTGATTTTGGCTTTCGGCAGTTGCATATCAGAATTTGTATATTTGAATTCCCTTTCCACATACAAGTACTAAAAACAACTAGTAAGATTCGTAATTTGCATTCATTTTAATTTAAGAAAGCACGACAAGTAACTTATTCTGTTGTTTAGCTGTTTACGTAAAATGTAATTAATAATATTGATAACGTTTTGAAGTGATTAATTCGAGCTAGAAATATGAATAAAGTTCGGTTCTTTGTAATAGTTTGCATTACTTATGCAACGGTGTCTGTTACAGTTCTACTTAACTTTCAGCCCATGATACCAAGCAAAGTTGATAAATTTGCAGCACTTCATAACAAATCGTTCCACATTATTTATGAAGAACAAGTTCCTCTGGAAATAGTGATTTGGTTAAACCCAAGAATGTCCGAAAGCACGAGGAATTATCGTAAAACCTTTGTAACTGAAAAGATGATTGTGCCTCAACATACTGGCAATTCATGCTTCAATCTCAAGTTCAAGTGTAAAATGACCTTTGGTGATGATTCCTCTACTTTAAATAAGGCAGATGCAATCTTATTTATTGAGTTTGCTCATTATTTCCATATGTAAGATTTCAAATTCATACTTTTTAAACTTACTTTTCAGATTAATTTACACTTTCACTCTATTTTTGATTCTAGGAAAGATCTACCTCCAAACTGGAAAAACTGGCGACGACCTGACCAAATCTGGGCAATACAAATTGACGAATCTCCAGCTTACCACCCTTCACATTTACTTCCGGTTTTTAACTGGACCTTATCTTACCGTCGGGATTCGGATATTTGGTTACCCTACGGTAGAACTGTGGCTAAGCCGGAAGTGGGTCAAGAAATCATGATGGGATTGAACAACGAGACACCTTTATCAAAATGGATAAATGGAAAATCTAAGTTGGTGGCTGGTACTATTTCAAATTGTCATACTAACTCCAAAAGAGAATTTCTTGTGGCCCAAATGATAAAAACGGGGAGAGTTATTGACATTTATGGAGGATGTGGCAATGTGAAGAATAAAACAGAAATGTGTGGGTTTTATAATGGGAACTGCACTAAATTTTGGAGAAATTTAGGTACAACTTATAAATTCTACTTAGCTTTCGAGAACAGTATTTGTGAAGACTACGTCACGGAGAAGTTTTGGAGAACGTTGAAACTGGGAATGGTTCCAGTGGTTTATGGGGGAGGAGATTACGAGAAATTGGCGCCTCCGGGGTCCTATGTTGATGTAAATTGGTTTGGAAATGCTGAACAACTTCTGGGTTATTTGGAGGAAGTGGGAAGGAATGCAACGAAATACCAGGAGTTTTTCCAGTGGAGGAGAAATTATGATGTAAGGGAAGAGGCGACTAGGTATATGAATGCGGAAACTGATACTTGGTGTCAGTTTTGCAGGAAATTAAGGGAATTAAAAACTGTGGGGAAGGAAAAGGTATCTAAAATGATACCCAGTTATTGGTGGAGTGGCTTACCGAATTCTACAGTCAAAAAATGTAACACTTCAGACAAATTTTTGAAATGGGGTAAATTCAAAGTTTTGTAACAATATTATTGTAGCTCCTTCGAGTATTATCTATGCCTGCATTATATAACTAGAAATTAGCAAGCACGCTTACGCGTGCAAATAAATTTGCCTCAAATCATAATATGAGTATATATGGGCGGAAATGCGTGGTGTCCTGTGTCCTATAATAAATTTAAATAAATAAACTACAGCTCCATCCGTCCAAATCTTCCGAGATACTTTCCGTCGCCGTCCGTCGGAAGCCATCCGTTCTGGATGCCTCACTCAAAAAATACTTTAACTTGATTGATATGTATTGCATGATTCTTTGTACTACATGGTACTATAGCACCATCCCTCTAAATCTTCCTAAATACTTTTCGTCCCCGTCCATCGGATGGCCACCCCTCGGAGTTTTTAGATGCATATGCTAAAAAATAACTTCAACTTTGTTAGCTTTTTTAATGCATAATGCATTGCCTTACATGTTACTACAGCTCCATCCGTCCAAATAATCCATGATACCATCCATCCATCTACCTCGGATCTCGGATTGCTATTCGTCCATCCATCTCGGATGGCAATCCGTCCATCTACCTAATTGGTAAACATGTTAAGGAATCATAAGGTAATTGGTTAAATGGTTAGCCGCGCTTGATGGCTCGAGAAACACTTCACCGGTAAATGTTCAGAGTAAGTAAGTTCTCAGAGCAAATCAAATGGAGTGTTGTATGTAATTGCTGTTGAGGTGATAAGTACATTTTTTGTCGGTTTTGTGCTTTAAATATCGACCAATGATACATAAAACTAATTTTTCAATGAAAATCGCTGTCAGAAACCTAAATGAATTCACTTGCGTGAAATGTATTGAAATTAATTCTCTTGTAGATTGCAGCATTCTATTATTTTTTACTACAGTATTTTTTTCATTTGCCCATTTTGACGTAAAAAGGAATTTTTTGACATGTATATTGTGAGCTTTTCTATCTTTTTGTCATATGAATTGATACAATTTATAACCAATTTTATTTTGATCTGTAATTAAGGCCTAATGAATGAATGAAAACTCCCCTTTGTCACTGGAGTAATTGTTGACACCCATTTAAGACGTATAGTATGCATCAGACATTTTATTAATGATCAGCGTACTGTCTTTAATTGCTGGAAAATTATAGTAGGGTGGGGTAGTGGCCTTGCTATTTTGTATGAAAAGTTTGATTTTTTTACAAAATATTTTGAAAACCCATATGGTGGTGAAACGCAAAGTCTGGAATCTATTGTAAAGTTGCGCGCTTTTAACTTTTCAAAATTTGACTTTTCACTCTGCTATTTTAACTTTTCAACTTTGCATTTTTGAAAATGGTGAACCGTAATTAGCAATGTAAAGTGAAAATACTATTGTAAAGTAGTAATAAAGTCGATGGAGAAACGTACCACTGGTGTCATAAGACAGTTATTTGAGCTAGCTCATCTCTTTGTGGAACATTACTTGCCTTTACAAGCGATATTAGGGCTTCTTCGGGTGGAACATGAACTGCGTCAACTGTTTCTAGTATTTTATCCGACTTTCGTTTCTTTTTGCGTATCGCAAACATCAGAAAAATGTAGTGTCAAATGTTATTGCAAAGAAGCCGTCGATGAACTTCTTAAGTCGCTCTTCTATGAGTTTTCTTTCAAACGTACTTTATATCGCTGAATCAACCCCTTTACTGATCTTTCTGTTTTCGGTCGGTCATTTGTGGTAAATGTTGGTGCTGCATTACCACCCACTGAACATAGTGTGCAGCCGTCTGTTTTTTATGCACAATAATTTCTACGACCTGTCGTCATGTAGAGATTCCCTCTAAGGGTAAGTTTGGATAAGGTCTATTGATCTGTCTCTGCTAGATCCAGTTCCATGTCGTTCGAGGTACGCAAATTCTCATGTTTGCCATCCTCTACTGAATCATTTGCTGCTTCTTTCGTTTCTTCGCTTTGCTTACTTAAAATATTTAGAACCAAATCCGGTTCACCCAGAAGTCCATCTAGGTTGAGGTCCACGTGCTCTCATGCACGCCCTCCTCTACTGGGTTCACCATCATTGTTTCATGGACCAATCGCATGGAGCCATCATGTGGACTTATGCATGATATATACTTCACGACGCGTCCTAGTTCTTCCTCCGTGATGCCCCAAAATGATCATATATACTTCACATCCCTCACCGTGCTTTAACGCAACGTCACGAAACGAATCACTGGTCAAGGAAAGGGAACTTCGAAGGAGCCTCATGTCCAATGAAGAACTACAGCTGGCGAAAGAAGAAATTGAGATGACACCTCGCATCATTCTACCATTCTTCGGAAGAACAACGGAAAAACTTGCACGGTTTCTTCGTTTTGCCCTAACTGTAGAAATAGGACACTTTCCTTGTTTGAAATTCGGATCTATCATCTGTTATCTGAAAGAAAAGCCGAAGAAATTAACTGTTGGAATTTACGAATTAAGATGCAATGTGCCTAGCTGTAAAGAAATATATATTTTGGCGAAATTGAAATCGGAATAGAAAAACGTTTCGGGCAGCACCAAACAGATGTCAGTAATGATAACCAGAAATCAGACACACGACTAGCACAGGTCATCAAATTAGCGGTATTAAACTAATTAAATATGAACCTCGAGAGTGGAAAATAAAACTTAAAGAGGGACTCTATATACGAGCGACAGGTGATAACATGGAAAAATCTCCAAGGATAGCATTCTAAGTTTAAAACTTAGTTTTTCAAACCTAAACTACCGAGATGTAAATTTTAGCTTTTTAAATTTACAAATTTACGGAGTTTCCTATTTTTCTGCAATTATTTGTGTCCCGAAGATGACTTACAGTTGAAGTCGAAACGTTGACATAAGAAAGAATAGTTTTTATCAGATCATGTCCTCTACCATCGTTGAACCACAAGAAATAAAAAAAAATCGAGAAATTTCTCTTGTAAAGCATAAAAATTATCAACATCATGAGTTTTATAAGTTTGCCTGTTGAAGTTCTGATGTGTCGTAATATTTTGTGTAGTTGAATTTTCTATTAACATGTGCCGTCTCAATTTCTTCTTTATTTTTAAACGAGTAAAGTGACCATTTACAATCAAAAAGACATCTACTTGGATTATATCTACTCACAAAATCTAGTAGGTAGTAATTTGTGATGCGTCTTGGCTTCGTGGGAACAGGTTAAAGGTTGCACATTTCTGGTGACACAGTATTTCATATTAAAAAACTGACCTCAAATTCGTAATCTGCGTCATCAGTTACCTCCATAAACTGATTTACCCCCTAAACGAACATCAGGGGCACCCGTGATCTTGTGACCCTTGATAAAGGGTTTTTAAAATAATGTTTATTAGTTGTAAATTTAAATGCGTTTCGACATAGCCTGTCTCATCAGGTAAAGGGCACTTTACTACACATTGATGTTATTACGGGTTTGTTTGGAAGTTTTCTTTCTTCAAAGGATCAATGATCCCTAAATATAATTTAGTACTTCCCGGTAAACTATGTTCCGGGTAAATACTTTTTCAGAGCCATTGATTAATTTACCCTGAAATGGATTATTAAATATTTTTACTCTCACACTACACACCTTTTTTAGCGCTGGAAAACGCGATATACAATTGTCCGTGACCAAATATCCGGTCCGGTCCTGTCCGGTAGAAGAATAGCTTATCTAATATCTGGCCTTGAGCCATATTGATGGTCAGTGCAAAAGCTGGTTTTACCGGAAATTGCCTTTGGCGTAACTGAAAAGGAATGTCTGATGACCTAGTGCTATCAAGAATAATACGCGGTATGAGTTCCAAATTTCCTTTGCCACTGGCGGTTAGGATTTTGACAGTAATAACATTTCTTTTCAGTTCCAGTATTAATAGACGGGTTCCGTTGCAGAGACCTTTTTTAGTGTCTAGGTTTCATAAGATAATTACAATTGTATTTACAAGTTTTAGCGCATGTGGTGGCATGCCAGATGGAGTGAGTGTGTTCAAAAACTCAAGAGGGAAAGTAGCACCATCTGCTGGATCATCACAGTTTGCTGATACAGGATTTCATCGTTAACTTTATCGACGGTCTTGCTTAATTGGGTCAAAATGGCTCTGTTAGCCAGGTCCCTGAAGTCTTGGTCATTGATATCTTAACCATATATTTCCGTTACAAAATTTTCATTAGTAACAAATTCATTGGGAATTTCAATCCTACTTGGTTAGTAAGAATTCCATCACCTAGTTGGAGGAGCCATTCACTAAAATTCCTCAGATCTCAAATTGTTAATCAAAGTAAATCGCTTGAATTTTGGCCAAGCTTAACAATACTTTATTGAATTTTGCACAATCTCTGCTGGCTTACCATGAGGAATTATAGCCAGACATTGTCTATAGTCTCCTCCAAAAAGGATCTGTTTACCCCCAAAGGGCACGTTTTTGAGACGAATATCTATTTTATACTTTACCTAGACAGGCAATGTCTATGGCATGAAGCCATAGTGCATTCATCAATAAGAAGCAATTTAGCATTTATAATTGATTTACCTTCATCAGTCTTTGCCGTAAATCTGGATACTAAACACTCATTTAAATCGAAAGGAAGTCGATATTGGGAGTGCATTGTTTTGCCTCCAATTAGCAAATTTGCCGCAACTCCTGTTGTTGCAATTGTGAGTACAACTCCACCATTTCCACGTATGCAAGGCATTAGAGTATTATACAAATACGTCTTTCCTGCTCCACCAAGTCTATCCAAGACGAAGCACTTCTCAGAATTGCTATTGTCATTAATTTCTCTCATTATAGCACCAAATGCATTTAATATAATACCAATTATTATCTCATTTTCAAGATCATATTCAGATTTATTAGAACCAAAATCTGTTGGAGGAAAAGGCATCTGTAAATTAGCCCATGACTTTCCATGAGAGGAGTGAGTTTGAGTATGAGTTTTGCAGGCTAAGCAGGACAGCAATACAGGCAAATGCATGCAAACATTTGTCGTAAATGGTATGGCATTTGAAAAACTGATGCATCTTCGAGAGATCATCATCATCAATAAAATAACTTCGTAATCTTGCGGATTCCCGAAAGGTTTAACATAGAACACCATTCGCGGTAAGCAAATCTTTCCACAAAGTGGCTCCTTTGACATGGAGTAAGAGGATACCTCTCGGGGTCACTTATTGCAACATTGTACATTCTTCTAATTTATTTTGCGTCTTACGTACTCTCTTTACCCATTGATAAGGTAGTTTTCTCTTTTGGCTGTCAACTTTATTCTTGTCAAAGCAATATTTATCGGGTATCTCCTAATAAAAGAGACTTCTTGCCTCGGCGTCAGCTAGATTTAAATTAAACCAATCCTGCAGGGTGGACTGCTTTCTGTTTGCGTTTTGCAGAGCGGCATCTGGATTTTGTTGGGCTGCTTCAGGATCAAAGTACACCGCTTGTTCATTTTGTAAATGATCATCAAGTCTCATTATGGAATGCGATTGCTTGTGCATCGGAAATCCAAAGATACGCCACACTGCTTCTGGGGCACTGACATATCGTCCATCAACAAAGTCTAAAACTTTGCTTGTTTGCTGACATTTACTTGAGCCGCATCGTGACCTTTATAGACATATTTAAAAAGCGCTCTTTATAAAAGCGCATACTTCAACATTTATATGACAATTGTACTTGAGCAACAAATACGGATTATAAGGAACTATCCATTGATGATTTATTTGTTTGGCATTGATACAATACTTGGCGCTTCTTTAAGGCTTTAAAGTGGATAACCACACACGTTTCCAATGGGGACAACTTTGAAGTTTTTGGAAAAGTCCTTTCAACAATTGTCATTTTGCATACATGGACTGTTTTTATTAGTGCTACCACGGGGTCCGTGGATCATGTGTTTCAACACTCTCTCGCGAAGAAATGGATATTCTTCAGAGGGAACTTCAGCATTGACTTTGATTCTGAACTTTGTCAATTTCAGAATCGCATTTTAGTTAGCATTCTGGTGCCACCGTAAGCAAAATGTGTGCATGAGGAAGGCCTCTTTTGAAATTCAATTACATTTTCGATGTTTCAAGCAATCTCACAAAAATACAGGAAATACAAAAATCTATGCTTATCCTATTATACATACATTCAAGTACATCAAAGGATACATCATACATTCACTTTACATTTACTTAACATCATTTGATGTACATTTTCATAAAATAACCAAATCAATCACTAAGGTAGGGATTTAAAAAGTAGGTGGCTACTTGAAGTCAAGTAGGAGGTTACTTGAGGTCAAATAGGAGGTAACCTGAGGTCAAATAGGAGGTAACCTGAGGTCAAATAGGAGGTTACTTGTGGTAAAGTAGGAGATTACTTGAGGTCAAATAGGAGGTTACTTGAGGTTAAGTTGATTACTTGAGTTAAAGTACTACGTTACTTGAGGTAAAGTATTAGGTCACTTGAGGTCTAATAGGTTATTTGAAAAGTGGGTTTTTGAGATGAAGTAGTTCTGCTTCGCATCAAAGATAGATCGAAAAGATAGACAGATAGAAAACGATGTCACCTGAGATCAAATATGTGCTCATTTGATGTCAAGGAGGGTGTCGTGTGAGGCAAAGTAGAGGGCCTTTTGAAGTCAGGCTTAGTTTTGAGGCTTGTATTCATTCAGCTTTGTATGCGTTGGACCTTACGTAAATGTTGTGAAGGTAGAAATCACGATCAAGAACGCCAATTGTTGGAAAATTGGGGAACCGGCTACTTTACTTAAATAAGTAAGAAATGTTTAAAGAAGCAAGTGATTGATTGGCGCAATTTATAAAAAACGAAAACAACAAGAAAAAAGCACAAGAACCACCACAGGCAACTTTTTATATTCAAAATTTAGCCCATCAATTCACGCTTGCTGCAAGCTACCTTAAATTAAGTTTGAAATAACAATTGATTTTCGCTTTACAAAATAAATAATTCCGGGAAAATCATATAGGTCCTGCTTGTCAATCCATAATGAAACAATAGTTCGTACATACTTCAAAAACGCAGGATGGCAAGAAGAGTTTTTTGGGCAGTGTTTTGTTTTGGTACGTTTATATAAGAATTTTTCCGTCATAATTTTACTCTTCAAAAACCAGTCTTCATGTCCGAAATAAAATAAATGGTGTAAAAATAAATCGGATTATTTTTGTTTTATAATGCAGCATGGTACATTTTAGGTTCAGTTAAGTTCAATAACCATTTTGAACTAAACCAAATGGTTCTATTTCAAGTTTAAAATTGAACCAACTAATACGTGTTATGGCGTTTTAATTCGGTTCAAATAAACATTAAATTTTGATTATGAAATCCTTTAGAATAACTTTTAGTTTATCAAAAGTTATGAGTTTCTTCAGTTTTTACATAGATAGTAGTTTAAATCGATTACTTCGTAGTTTTGGTGTCTCGGATAGCTTGTTTTTACGGCAAATGATCACTATTTTCATTTTCATCCATTTTTGATCATTAATTAATGAAATTTATATACATAACATTTTCTGGATTATATTCGGTTTATTACGTTTATTTGTATTACAAATCATCAATTAATCTCCAAAAATGAAAATAGCCGGTTCGACATATTTTGCCATAATGTTATCATACGCACTTATTAAAGACTGGTAGAGGTTATACTGTATACTGTTGCTAGTATTTTGTGGGATATATACAATCGCAATGGCCATTCCTTTTACATTTCTGGGTGACAAAGAAGGTCTTGATGTAACTCAAGTTACTTCAAAATCCCTTGTATCGTTAAATAAATAATTGCGGTATAATATGCACGGTATCTGGTCATTAACCATTATTGCTGCACCTCCACCACTTTTATGCTTTCTATTTGTTTCAAAAACTTTGAAGTTATTCAGCTGAAGCTTCTTATTATTACCCCAAGTCTCGGAGATAGCTATTACATCATACTTAGAATAGTTATTGCTATTAGAATAGAATGTAAATAGTTATTGTAAACAGTTTAAAAAAAATAGTGGCTATATCTTTAATAAATTTTATAAAGAAAACTTTGTTTAATTTTAAAATACAATCTGGCGTTTTTTATTTTGCACTTCGAAGATTTGAATTCCAGATTCACAGCATAGTCAACATAGGCTGTACTATTTTTTTTATCATAAATGAAAAATCAAATAAAACTTTCTAAGTTATAGAAATGCGCACATGAAATTAAATAATGTTTACTTTATAGAGTAAATCTTCATGTTTCGTACTAAGAAATGTTTGGGATCGATTACGTAATGTTTGGGATCGATTACATAATATTTGGGATCGATTACGTAATGTTTGGGATCGATTACATAATATTTGGGATCGATTACGTAATGTTGGGATCGATTACGTAATGTTGGGATCGATTACATAATATTTTGGATCGATAACGTAATGTTTGGGATCGATTACATAATATTTGGGATCGATTACGTAATGTTGGGATCGATTACATAATGTTTGGGATCGATTACATAATGTTTGGGATCGATTACATAATGTTTGGGATCGATAACGTAATGTTTGGGATCGATTACATAATATTTGGGATCGATTACGTAAAGTTTGGGATCGATTACGTAATGTCTGGGATCGATTACGTAATGTTTGGGATCGATTACGTAATGTTTGGGATCGATTACGTAATGTTTGGGATCGATTACGTAATGTCTGGGATCGATTACGTAATGTTTGGGATCGATCCGTAATGTTTGGGATCGATCCGTAATGTTTGGGATCGATTACGCAATGTTTGGGATCGATTACATAATGTTTGGGATCGATTACATAATGTTTGGGATCGATTACGCAATGTTTGGGATCGATTACGCAATGTTTGGGATCGATTACGCAATGTTTGGCATCGATTACGTAATGTACCTTCGGGCTCGTTTCCGGTAACTTCGGGCTCCTTTCCGGTAACTTCGGGCTCCTTTCCGGTAACTTCGGGCTCCTTCCCGATACATTCGGCACCTACCTTCGGGCATCCTATGACAACTTTCATGCAAGTTAATATATGTTAATTCCCTTTATGTAGTGTTTTTATTACGTATTATGCGATTGTTTTATGTTATAATGAATGTCATGATTCCAGTTCTTTATAACGTTTGTTGATGATATGATATTACAATTTGCTGCAAACGTTGTTAGAAGTTTTTAGATTTTAAGAGGCAATTGCATGCAGTGTTAACTATCCTGCAGCGTTGATAAAAATGAAACCTGATTGCAGTTTGAAAATTTTGGATTTGTGAAATTTTTTCCATTCGATTTGTTATTTAGGTTTTTGGAGTGCATTGCATGGTGCCAGTCGTTCCCACCGACACAATCACTTCCGTACGCAAATTAACATTGAAACATCTGTCCACACACATGGACACAAGCATAAAGTAAAAGACGATTCGTTATCAGGAAGACTCTTAAATAAACTTCAATACACCGGATCAAAAGAAAAGGAGAAGGAACTAACGTCAGAATTGTATCACTCGAAAAACAAAGAAGTTATTGGATCTGTGGGCCCAAGATCGTCAGGGGATTCTCCGATTCTGATTCCATTACCTACCAAGGTGGCAAAAGATGTTGACTGTTCACACGATATTTCTACTGTGATAATGCCTAATCAAATTCCGGGCAAATGTTCCACTTCTTCAAGGTTCTGCTTGCACGTGTAGTATGAATAACAATTGTGAGTTCAACACCAGTAGCAATACATGTTCGTTGGTTTATGGTAAGCAATCTTTTACAATTAATTTAATTTTTCGCAAATATAACTTTTTTGTCTGAATACATTTTCCTTATCTTTTTTTCTCTTCGTCTCAATCCTAATTAATGATTTCTTAACCGACTTCTCCAAAAATACAGACATAAATAATTTACTTTACGCATTTGTCCATGACATGCATATCGCTGAAGACCTTTTACAAATGAACAACCTGCTAAAATTAATGATTTGGAAAATTATCTGAATGACCAAAAAAGGAGATAATTTGCTTAAGCGGGTCAAGGAAACTACTGGGAGTATAGATAAACTCTAGCTTGACTGGAGTGACCATTTAAATAACATTTAGAAAAAAGCTGAAAAATATACATCCCACTGAAACTCAAATGCTTCGAATGCAGAGACCAACTAAACACTTTATACGTATTACTTATACGAACAAGATACGCTCGAATATTGTTCGGTTTTATAGTGTAATGCTCTTAAACTGAATCAAAAAGTGAATTAGTGTGGAAAGGAGCATTTTCAATAAAAGTTGGTGTTTATGCTAGTAATAGTTTGTAATTCACGTAATATATCTATGACCTAACAGAAAGGTAGACTCAACGCTTAGTTATTTTTGAAACTAGCACAATGAAAATGAGCGATTCAAATAATGTTTTGACGCCAACAAAATCAATGTCTGATCTTGTCTCCTAATTTTACCATGTAATTTTTTACTAATTTTGGATTGGAAATCTTCGAAAAATCGAGGATCATCTTCGATGTTGCTAACGTGCAACAACAATAAATAAAATGCTTTCTTAAGTTGAATGAATAAATAGAATTGCACCTTAGCTATTTTTGACATCTATTAGATATAGACATAATACAAACTAAAGTAGAGCTTGTTAAAAGCTTACGATAATTTTATATTATATTTTCATTTTACATTATAAGCCTGTCTTCCCATGGATTCTACCGCTAGTCTGCTGTTAATTTATCCTAATTTTTTGTCATCCTGTTCATCGTTCAATATTTGTAGTATATACTGCTCCGCTTGTAATTGAATGTACATGCATGCTATTATCCTCCTTCTTTGTATATAATTCCTCTTTACAGGTATTCGTCGCTTGAAAAATTACTATCTGCAAGTCTACCATACTTACAAACACGCTATTGCCTAATTTTTAAATCGTTTTTGATGGTACATTCTTATCATCTTCCGTGTGCGTTAATTTTATATTCTCTGCTGCTCTTCTCAGTGTGATGCTAACATGTTGTTCAAGTTCAACAGAGTTTTCTTCTTTGACTATCGGTCTGGTGATTGAGTGTGCGATCTTCATTTATTCAACTTCACTACTTATCGCCAACGCTGCAACTTCATTTTCATTGTCTGTTTTTATTGGTGGAGGTTCTTCTGTGATATCGTCCACGCTCTCCTCAATGCTGAGGTTATTTTCTTGGTCCAAATCTATATCGTTACTTTCATAGTAATCTTGTATCTCATTGTTTGAATATTCGTCTGTACTATCATCCCCTTTTGCAATGTATTGCTGTTTATATTCATTATTGCTGGTTGTATTTTTGACATTCTCATCCACATCACCAGATATATTTTGCGTGATACGAAATATAATTTTACTTAAGTTTCTATCAGAGAAACTCAGATTATCACATATGGAATTTTTTAGCTGAAAACCGTTCATTCCAAAAAGATTCACGATTTTGTACCAATACCTTGAGCTCAATAACAAAATGAGCGCAATTCGGATGCTCCACCCAAACATTTAACAATTTTAAAGTCTCACTTTACCTTCAGTAGTCCAGAAATCAATACAACTTATTCATTTGCTCGCTCCAAATTTTGTTTTTAATCCCAGTCCATGTGTTTGCTTTTTTCTGTGTCCATTTGTTTTTTAGTTTCTATGTTAGCAGTATAAGATATAGAGGTGTGACAGTGAATTTTTTTCTATTTCTATTTTAATTTCCCCAATTTCATTTTACCCGTTTTCATTACAATTTCACTATCAAAAATTTTATAGCTACCAGATCAAGTTTTTCTGTTTTTTCTAACTGCATCAAAAATTACATTACATTGTTAAAATCTATGTTGACTATAGCCTTTTTAACAAAAACCAGTTTGACGAGCCCTGTCTACCAGAGAACCTGCTCTCATAGATGTCAGATACAATCTCAGTTTTTGAGTTATAATGCGAACACATAGACAGACAAACTGAAAAATATCAGAATTGAACTGTCCAGTCGATTCCCCAGTCGTTTTACTGACTGGAGATTGAGATGCAACTTTGTATTTATTCAAGAATTGGCTATAACGTATTAATGCATTGCATATATTAGAAGTTTAAAATTTGATTACAAAAAGTATGTGAACATCGAATAAAAACAAATCTTTGAATGTATTAACAAGTAAAATAAAGTTTAAAAAACTATTTGAATTACAAATATAATCAAATTTAAAAAACTATTTTTGTAAAGTATGTTTATCGGCTACTAATAATAATCGATTAGCTGCTTGTTAGTCCATTTATTATATGTACCGTTCTCTTCTTGTACAACTTCACTGTGCCCTCATCAAAAGTTTCACTGCCACCATCTCCATTCCTACTTCCACCTTCTAATAAGCCACAAGTCATCCTAAAATCAGCTCACGTCTTCTTGTTCAAAGTCATTGTCCAATGTACAACCTACCCAGCATTTCATTAGATACTTGAATATCTTACAATTTAAATTTCAAACATAATCTATTTAAAAAATTTATTCGAATTTAGAACATCGAAAAAACTATTTGACCTATAAAATACTATTTAGATGTCTAAGTGATTGAAAATATCTAGGTAACTAGAATGAAGTTATTAGGAAAAATATTTCAACGCGTATACTATTTTGCTAATAATGACAAATGTAGAAATTATATAGCATTCGTCACTATATCTATATTTTTCTAATTCGGACAAAAGGCAAAAACCTTATGCACTGCTTAGAAAGAAAAATACACTTCTTGTATTGAAAAAAATATATGAGATTGATTTGAAAGTAGAAATATTTCACGTGTAACAATTTAGCGGCCACTACGATTAACCCAATTTGGATTAGTTGTCAAACTGAAATTATTTGAAAAACAGCTAGTGTAAATAAAAGCTGATAGAAACTATAGCATATATACTTTTGCATCACATCAAAAACTGGGGTTTTCAAAGTGGGCTTTCAATTGCGTTTAGCAGTAGTGTTGATAACGTGTTGAAGTTGCTAGTTTTACACGAGCAATTGCGTTCGATGCTCTATTTATTCAAGCTTATATACTGCACAGAATCCATTCATTACAGAAATCATCATCATCATGAATAACAATATATAGTAATATGCTTATTCTTCGCATTTCTAAAATACCTCGCAATCATCAATTAAAACACAGTTGAGGTTTGCTGAAACTACATATTACAACACAAATACTATACTACAGATATATGTGGTTTATTTTATGCGTTCATGTCGTTACTATTGGACAATTGATAAATTAAATTTTGATAATTAAATTTCACAGACTGTTCTCTCAACAACTTATTGGCTTCCGAATGCCGACTCGCCCACTGCATTTTCGAATGCGGCTCGCAGCTTTGTCAAAACTATCCAGGTAATTTTTTAAGGCATTTAATTCTTGTGCATTCTTTTTTGAAGTTTCGAAAAATCTTTCGAAATATTTATGCCGCACGGATGTTTTTTGGTCACAAAAAGGATGGACATAAATTAATTTTTGAACCAAAAAATCATTTTCCCTTTTCTTAATCCAAGTTAGTTTTATCATAACGAAGATGTTTTGAACCTAAACCGGCAAACGAATTGTAAGTATCTAATCGCCTAATTGTCGGTTAAGACTCTTAATTAAATCACCCGAGTTCGGACTTTTTGGTACATGGTTGTGGTCCTTACGAAATGAGTCAAACTCCCTTTCAAACTAGAGTTTACCCCTACACCAAATTTGTACCGTCTTAAGGGAGACGCAAAAAGTCCCGGATTACGTACTCTATGGGATTAGTTAGTTAGGTAAGTTACCTTTAAAACGGAGTTTCAGGCTAACGATAAAATCCTGTTGCATTCGTTGCATATTAAAATGATCGCATTTTAATGCTATGCAAGAATCCAGGTCTTCAAGGGTTACCAGGTAGACAAGCCCAGAAATGGCATAATAGTTGGGGAATGACTATTTTATTACATTAGGTTATGCATAGAATCAAAAATACCAAAACATTTTAAAATATTAAAAACATAGTTTAATACGAATCAACTCAAGAGCTACAACTTCCATTCGCTATTAATCGCCCTTTCTGCCCTGGTTCCGCCAGTGCAAAAGTATAAACGACACCCCCACCATTTCTTCAAAAAGACAAAAAGAAGCTTGACATAAGGTAGGAATTTATCATGAAGGTAAATGACCTTATAGGAAAAACTGCCAAATAACCCTTGAAAAGACTACCAGTTGATTTTTGTTTAATTTTAAATTAGTGAATTTACTTATCTGTAGAATAAAAAGCCTCAGAAAAGTATTAACGAGTAGGATTTGACAGATATGTCACACAAAATACGTAGCAGGATAGCGAGTTATATTTTTTGGTTTCATGCACGCCATGTCTGCATAACTAAATTATTTTTATAAATAACCTAGTTATTTAAAATTGCGATGATTTATTTGATGAAATGAAATGTAACTAAACGATAACTGCCTATTACAATTGACTGACACCTCCAGGAATAACTGTAAAGAAACAGGTTATACAAACTCCAAAATAGTTAAATTAACATTTTGGTTCACACCTACAATCAGCAATTCTATCTGTGAAGTGTAAAGAAAATAATCCAATCACAAAATGTTACATAATGAATGCGAGATTGAAGCAAATCAATGTGTACTTGGTTGATGAGATGCTGAAAAGCAATTGTAAAAAAGTTAACGTGCAACATGGTTTGGTAAAGAGCGAGTTTTTTTAGATTACATTGGGACTGGTTTGACATTTAGTGTCTTGGTAATGAATAATTGGAGTATTTATTTAGGTTTAAAAGGAAAAAAATACTTTAGCACACGAGATTGACATAGGCCAAAAACAACGTTTATAACATCATTAGATAAGTTCATTTCAGCATAGAACGTCTTAGTCTTGTATTCATGTAACTTTTTTTACAACTAACCAGTCCACGATATTTTACACCGATTTCGAAATCCAATCATAATCCCAACTTGGTCAGTAGAATTTTTTATCTCCATTAATGAACTAACATTCGCAAGAATCATGTTTATGCATTTCTGCAGTATAAAACACGTTATTTCAAATATAATACGGATTTTAATCAAAATATTTGAATAATTTAGGAGACCTCGAAAGTTGCAATAAAGAAGAAAAATGTGGAGTGCACTGCAATGATGTTTGTGGATGTAGACTGGAGGGTTGCGATTACGATCATGCTACACAGTCATGCCTGAAGCAACGACCAATAGGTAAAAACTAAATTTATTTTCAAATTCTTCTAAATGACACACCTATCATGGATCCGTGTTATGGTCGCTTTCTGACTTGTCGCTTTAACATTTAAATTATTGTGAATAAACAAGAACTTCCCAGAACCAATATAACCGATGGTCCTAAATCTATTCGTAGAATTTGTTGGCAGCATTCTTGCGATAAATATTTATGGTAATACAATTCTTCTGTTAGGCCTTTTTTTAAATTAAATTTCGTTATGAATCTATTTGATTTCTAATCCTTATCTCAGACAAAACGAAAAAAATGTGATAGATTGCCACGTTCTCATTGTCAAGCAAGTTATTTTCTCCAAGTTGGTATCGTTGGGGAGGAAGCGCATCTTTATGCAATTTTATGACTGGCCGTAAGCTGATACAGCCAACCGACAATTTTATTTCTTGGGACCTTTCCGTTGTCGCATACTTATTTGTCTTCTAGAATACTAGTAAGCTTCCATCTACAGAAAAAAAACACCTTAGTGGACTACGTCCACTCACAAAATCTAGTAGGTGTGGTTTTGGATCAAATTTTAAATGCGTTTTGGCTTCCACTTGGTTATGTCTAATTTTCTTCAAAAAGACTTCAAATTTAAAAACAAACATGAGATATTGAATCTACGTCATCAGTTACCTAAATATACTTATGTACAGTAAGGTAGGGACTAGTATCCAGTTTGGTCGCAGAACACGCGCTTATTTTTGGGTGGTCTGACTGCAGTGTGTAAATGCAGGTTCACGCTTGACTGAGCACGAACAATAGCTAGCAATGTGGGAAGTATTAACAAATGCTTCTGTAGTTTAACCTTGAAACCCGAAAAACTAAGATTCCTTGCGCTTTTCTGGTGACATAGGATTTCGAAATCCAAAACTGGTGATGATCGCGTTTATATTGGCACATAGTATTTTGAATTCAAAAACTGACTTTAGACTCGTAATCTGCGTCACCAGTTAGCCCTATAAACTGAGTTTCACCTCTAAATTCGAAGAACTAAGGTTTCCCTTTTTCCGATGACGTAGTATTTAAAATTCAAATTTTGTCCTCGGATTCGAAATCAGCACCCTTTGAAAACTTTAACATATCCAATTTCAGCCTTTAACGAGCTTAAAGATTATGTGTAATTTCTATACTACTACGCCACCCAACCTAATGCACAAAAAATGCTGATGCATACCTGATGTATGGCTTTACAACGAAAGTAAACGCATACAAAAAAACCATTGATAGATAGTTAGCCGTAATCGCAGTAATAGCTCTAATGACGGATCCGTCGGATCTATTCATCAACACCCTTGTGAGAGGTATCCATCCCACCATTTATAAATGTAGAACTAACCTCTTAGTCTAGTCGAGTATATTTCAAGGTAAGTGCTGAATATACTCTTAGTTAGTTTATTCAGGTTACGTTTGGTAAGGTTAAGCATTAAAAAGTGTTACATTAGGATAGATTGGTTTCGTTTAACTACAAATGAAGTTGCTGGGGTAAGTTCAGCCGTAGTTGGGTCAATTTTGTTATATTGAGGTTTGTAAAAACAATATTTAGTCCAGTCTGTCATATTCAGTTAGAAACAGGCCGAAACAAGTTAATGGTTTAGAGGTGTTAAAACATAGAGGTAGTAACGGTTTAGGGCGACAGGGATCAGGGGTTTAAGAGGTGGAGGTTAATAAGGAAACCTTCTGTATTATTGGCCGTGATTTGTGTAAAAAACTACGTGAATGTGAACAATTAAACTTATACAGAGACTTATAAGAACTACGCGGTTAAAGGAATAGAATAGCTGGCGTCCAAAATTAACCTAACAATAATGTCTACTATTATATGGCTAACACTACCACCAACATTATTTTAAAACTAAAATCAATATAACAAAAATGTAGAACTCTGTTATACGATTTCCGAATGCGAACGAGTCATGAGATGAACATGAACATAAATAGACGTTTAAATTCAAATTTTTACTCCTTACTGAATGTATTCACACTGATCTAAATTCAAACAACAAACTTTTAAGGTACTTTAACGATGACGTAGCGTTTCTAATTCTAGACCTGACTTCAGATTCATAATCAGCTTCAGCACCCAAAAACGTCTAGTTTAGATAGAGCGTCCGAATTTTTTGCTTTAATCAGTCTTTTTTGTTTAGCATGTGTACAGGGAACGTTTCTGGGTAACCAATGTGCCAGACTCAATGGAATGTACTCCAACGGTGGACTCATTTGCAGAAACTACTTCAAATCAGGTGATTGTACCATTGAAAAAACTCTAGTCGGGATCAATTTCAACGGTGACGCTGCAGATGATGCATTTGGAATCCGTCATCTTGAACAAGCCATGGTATCATTAACAGACAACTACAACTTAATGCTTCGGTACAATATTTCTGCCCAGTTGGAAACTACTGAAACTGACCACCGCTTGTATTCAACTGGAATATTTGCAAATTCTCAACTTCGTGAGCCCTACCGCTGCATTTCACATTCAATTGCGATCTGCGAAGATGGCGAATACGAGTTTTCACTTAAGACATTAGAAATCGACGACGTTATGGAAGGAGAAAAGGTCAGTCTAAATAAGAATTATTTCGTAGTCTTTTCGACTTCTTAAAGGTTTTTGTGAAATCAAGTTCCAATAACATAAAATTTCGTAAAAATAAAATTTGCAAGGTTATAGAAGTACGCACAGGAAATTAAATATTGTGTAATTTATGCAGAAAATCTTTCTTATTACGTAAGGTTTGGGGTCGATAACGTAATATTTGGTATCAATTACGCAATGTAAGGGGTCGATTACGTAATATTTGGTATCAATTACGCAATGTAAGGGGTCGATTACGTAATGTAAGGGGTCGATTACGTAAAGTAAGGGGTCGATTATGTAATGTAAGGGGTCGATTACGTAATGTAAGGGGTCGATTACGTAATGTAAGGGGTCGATTAGGTAGTGTAAGAGGTCATTACATAATATTTGGGATCGATTACGTAATGTTTGGGATCGATTACGTAATGTTTGGGATCGATAACGTAATGTTTGGGATCGATTACGTAATGTTTGGGACCGATTACGTAATGTATGGGGTCAATCGGCACCTTATCAGGGCCGTCGGGAAACTTATCAGTACCTTCAGGCAACTTATCAGTGCCTTGGGGCAACTTATCAGTGCCTTAGGGCACCTTATCAGTGCCTTAGGGCACCTTATCAGTGCCTTGGGGCACTATATCAGTTCCTTCGGGTACCTTGTTAGTACCTTCAGGCACCTTAACAGTACCTTTGGGCACCTTATTAGTACCATCGGGCACCTTATCAGTTCCTTCGGGCACCTTGTCAGTTCCTTCGGGAACCTTATTAGTTCCTTCGGGCACCTTAATAGTACCATCGGGCACCTTATCAGTTCCTTCGGGCACCTTATTAGTACCATCGGGCACCTTATCAGTTCCTTCGGGCACCTTGTCAGTTCCTTCGGGCACCTTGTCAGTTCCTTCGGGCACCTTGTCAGTTCCTTCGGGCACCTTATTAGTTCCTTCGGGCACCTTATTAGTGCCTTGGGGCACCTTATCAGTGCCTTGGGGCACCTTATCAGTGCCTTGGGGCACCTTATTAGTGCCTTGGGGCACCTTATCAGTGCCTTGAGGCACCTTATTAGTGCCTTGGGGCACCTTATTAGTGCCTTGGGGCACCTTATCAGTGCCTTGAGGCACCTTATTAGTGCCTTGGGGCACCTTATCAGTGCCTTCTGGCACGTTTTCAGTACCTTTGGGCACCTTATTAGAACCTTTGGGCACCTTATTAGAACCTTCGGACACCTTATTAGTACCTTCGGACACCTTATTAGTACCTTCGGGCACCTTATCAGTACCTTCGGGCAACTTATTAGTGCCTTGGGGCACCTTATCAGTGCCTTGGGGCACCTTATCAGTGCCTTGGGGCACCTTATCAGTGCCTTGGGGCACCTTATCAGTGCCTTGAGGCACCTTATTAGTGCCTTGGGGCACCTTATCAGTGCCTTCTGGCACGTTTTCAGTACCTTTGGGCACCTTATTAGAACCTTTGGGCACCTTATTAGAACCTTCGGACACCTTATTAGTACCTTCGGACACCTTATTAGTACCTTCGGGCACCTTATCAGTACCTTCGGGCAACTTATCAGTGCCTTATCAGTTTCCGCTGCGATTTTAAGACTGCTGGTTTTAGTTTTTTTTTGCAAACGACGGTTAACTAGTTGTCTATGTAAAATTGAGTTCCCGGAAGTCCAGTAATTGTTAATCACAGAAAACAAAGTGCCTGATAAAGGTACTGAATCTGCATCTCTATTAAACCAGAATAGCGCCTTGTCAACTTAGACCAATCAGTCTATGTGAAAGAATACAACTGAAATAGGTTTGATGTGCAGCAGCAGTAATTGCCAATTATTTTGTCGTTGTTGCTGCACGTCACAATATTTAATGGAAACTGTTTATTTTTTATTACACACTATCAAACGCACAACAATAATGAATTGTTTAATTATACTACACATCTATTAACTCACAAATATTTTATCAATAATACGCAAACAAACAAGTAAGCAACAATTTTTGGGGTTTGCTGGAGCTCGTTCTTTTTCCGTCTGCGTCTTAACATCTACAACAAACTTCATCAACATTTTAACGTAAGATACTGATAGCAATATAGCAAGATAGTGATACTGTAGTAAATGCCGGTGTGGCCTACCAGCAAAACTAAACTCAATTTATAATTGCACGTCTAGTCGTACCTCTTTTTTGTTCTAAGCTTCTAGCTGAACTTACAGCTAACGGTTAGTTTGCTTTAATATAATGCTTGGAGAATTAATGAAAGCGTTGGCTACTTTATATGATAGACAAATTCATTACTTACTGTCAAGATGTTATTTTCATTTTCAACATTCACATCCAGGGTCTCCTTAATATTCATCATTACTCCTACTTATATAATAGTTGAATTGACAATTACGCAGACAAAATATTTACCTGCGATGAATTTGGTTTCTGTTGTTATCAGTCAGTAATAACTACAAAAAATTTAAATGTAGTCCTGAGTTGGCTGGCAACCCTTTACAGCCCCAACGACACAGCCCATTTCAGGTTTGAATAAGCCATGTAAGTCACTTAAAAGGGTTTTTGTATCACATCATACTGCGTAAGCATGTCGTTGATTTCCGGAGTGTTGCACTGGTGTACCTGTCCGTTGCATTCGTCGTCTTGGCTACTTGGACTGTGAAGGCTTCTGTATTTATCAGAATAACAGCAATTATTTTAAGAACGAATTTAGAAAGCGCTCTTGGAAAAAACTAGTAGTTATGATAAGTAGAAGTTTGGAATGTTCGGGAACATGCTTGAGTCGGACGTCACCAATCGACATCAGCACGGAAAAGTTGTTACTTATCCTAATTAAAAGTGCTTTAAATTGTAAGAATTATTGTAGATTTGATATTGGCGAGTAATATTGTCAAGAATTTGAATTTTAGTTATTAGTTAGTCGTGGTCGATATGAAAATTGATAAAAGTCGAAATTATGAGTAGTTGTGAACCACAGAGATATGTCTTGGTATTTGATTTATTTATTTTTTCTCATACCCCCTTTAAGGCACTAGGCCCATAGCGCAATGCATAATTATCATCATCATCGATTCCATATACAATGTGAGAACTTGTAAAAAGTAGAAATAAGTATGAATTCGTTCATGATCTATGATTATCATATCGTAAATGCTCAAAAATTTGGTAATATGCTTAAGAGAAACAAGATTATTTTCAGCGTTAAAATAGGCATGAACTATAGAATTTTTCAGTTATTTAATGACAAACAGTTAAAATATTTGGGCTATTTGCTAGCCAGAAATTCTACGACAAGATAAACAGCT
>JAQIWN010000991.1:0-24237 GCA_034699025.1 Entomobrya cf. arborea Gr-Col-00668
TTAACAGGTATTCTATCTCGTGTTTGTGTTTCTGTCTGGTTGTGCGTTTGCATGCATGATTGTATGTATCACATCACATGCTACACACAAATTATTTTACAGACAGATTTACTTTTGGTGAAAAGCCAAAAAATTCACTACTTCCATTTTGCTTGCTTCCATTGTTGAGAAAGCATCAAAGTGGATAGTATAAAAGCGATACTGTGAATTTCTTAAGGAACAACTTACAATAAAAAAATGTTTCGCCGTTGTTGTAACTCTGCGAGACTTTGTGTGTTAAGCAACCACCTTTTTACTTATAACTTGACTTGATTTGACTTGCGGAGATGATCGTGCGTGGTGATGATGATGATCATTATGATGAAGCCCCTCTTACTTACCTGTTTACTTATTCGAACATTAATATAATGTGATTGCCTGTTTAAGTAGGGTGAACCATACGATTGAAAAACCACTGATGAGATGCTAGTGATTCTGCTAAAAAAAATCTGCTCAGAGACCTAAACACAAAACATTACACACAGAAACCAAACCACACCAGATTTTTTTATTCCCGATGATACCCACACGCCAGAGATCAGAGAGCCCAGTACTCAAGTTTTGCACTAGAAGGATTTTACATTTGTGTAGTAAAAAGATATGTGCATTTTATTTACATATATACCTATGTGTAATGTATGCCACACGGCGTGTAGAGAATGGAGGGCTAAATTACTATTCAAGCGCCTTTAAGATAATCTTTTAGTAATTTTTAAGCGTACACACAATATTTAATATGCAGTCATGCAGAAGTCAGTGCAGTGCAACAGGGAGGCAGGCAGAGAGATAGAGTAAAAAAATCCTTTTTTGTAAGGTGTGCACTTCTCTCCTTCTTCTCCCAAAAAAATGAAGTAAGAAAGGCTCTAAGTATCTTAGCTTGCAAAGTTAGTTAGCACATATATTTTTATTATCATCATTATATATTTTAGTTAATATCCCATTAAACTAAAATTTTATACTTATACGAACAAACGGATTGTTAAATTTATATGATAAACCTACTCAACCCTGCTCAACTCCCAAAAATTCACCACTACCACCGACCACCACCACATCAATTTGATGCACTCATAAACTTTACTGCACACATTCACATACTGTGTATCATCCTATTTACTTATTTTGTTTATTCGACTTATTATTAAACTTTGAAGAAGAATAAGAGGAAAACCTACATTGAACCCACTTATTTATTAGCATTAGACACACCACCACCACACAACAATCCCATAGGAAAGTGTAAGGCTACAGCGGATTTTTAGTATTTATCATCATTATCATCACCTTATGAATGGGTTAAAACAGAGTAGACTAGAACAAGAGGAGAAGAGTTTTTCTATCAGTCAACATGCAAAAACATTTGAACAATAATAATAACAGCAACGGAGGAGTCAAAGTCAGCCATGTCATCATATTAATAATTTTAAGAAGAGAATCAGATTTAGAATCCCTCTTTCAACTTTTTAAAATTTTGTGTTGTATTGCAATGCAGCTATGTGTGATGATGTTGATGTGATGATGCGTTTACTATATACGGAACCAAACCATGCAATTTTAATATGGCAATATTATCAGCAATGTAATGCCAGAAGAACTACGTGCTCCACAACATATCGCACTGGTGCTGAGATTGTGCTGACAAGTGGTCCTTTTGGTGGTGTGTAAATGGTACATTACTTAAATACATTACAGAGTATTTAGTGCTGTTATTCATTGCTCCTAATCTTATTGCGGAAAAAATTGTAGTATAATAATCATATATTGAATGAAGATTGCAAAGTTTGCAATGCTAAAGAGAGTGAAGCAAGCGGTGTGCGATGAGATTTTGATGGTCGGTGGTTGGTTTGGTGTTGTTGTGGCGTTCGGACTACGGTCGTACGGAGCATCATCGGAGTGTACACGGAGATTCTGCAGTCATTTCGCGCAGTTCACTTCTTCAGTTCATCAGACAGAATTATTATAGAAAGACAGATAGTGATAGAAAGAGTGAGAGAGAGAGAGAGACAGCCAGAAAGATAAGATTTTAGTCTTCTTCTCGGGTTCGTCTTGGCTGAGTAGACGAATGGTTTCACAAGAAAAAAATGGTTTGACTTCTCCTGAAAAATACTGTGTGCACTGTGTGTATTATTGATAACAATGACGTAACAATGTGTTTGCGTGGCATATGGGTGCAGCAACACAAACAACCTTTCTCATTAATGCAGTGAAAGCAGCAAACTTTTTTTTAGCTAGAAATTGTAAGAAAATTGTGTTTAAATCAATCTCTGATTGAGTGACAGGTGATTTTTTTTTGTATTTTTTTATATTTTCATACATTTATTTATTTTGAATGTATTGACTAGATGGTAACAAATTATGTGAAAGTATGATTGGTTCAAGTTTATAAAAAATAGATATGCATTTCGTATTTGTAATGCAATGAGGTAGTGTAAACGTGATCCCGGACACGGATCATCAAAGTTCTCCAAGCAACACTGCTTTAAGTTCGATGCGTTGTTAAATCGTTTTAATTATTCTAGTTTAATGTTTCTAGTGAACACATTCAGAACTACACATCGTGACAATAAGTAGTTAAACGTAGTTCACTCAAAAAATGATATATACATATTAAAGTAGCAAGCATTAACCTAAGTGCAGTGGGTCAGTGATTGATTTTCCTTTTTAAATCAGATACATTCTTATGATATGGCGAGAAGCTATGAAACTATTGTACGTTCACATTCAACTGTTAGATAAAATTCAGGGAATAGCCATAAAATTCGGTTTGTCGATTGTTGAATTCCTTGTACGAAAAACTTTGACAAAACTAGCTTTTACCTACATACTTATTTGGTATGGGATGATGTGCGAAACGATAGCAACTGATGTTCTTCTACTGACAATGAAAGAGCATTTTTGTGCACTGAAAGAGAACGGGACACAAGGAAACAAGTACATGTCTGTGTCTAGCAACCACGTGACTATAAACTTCACAAAACCAGTGGTTATGTTGTAATTTATGACATTGATAATTATCTGCAAATTTTTACACAACTTATAAACATACTCCAAAAAGTGAAAAACAATTCGGTGCAAAAGTTTTCATGAGAACCTCTAACTTTTTTTTTTGACAAATTGAGTCTCGTATTTCGTTGTGCCGTGCTAGAGAGTGATTATTTTACAAAGAAAAACTACACTATTAATTATCAGGTAAATAATTAAATTTGATCGTTGTATTCGTAAAGTTTACTTAAACTAACAACACTTATACTTTCCCGTTTTATCGCATCCCCTTGTTTGTTTCTTTTCACGAAAAGTGCCAATAAAAATGCAATATTTTAGGCTAATAATGGGTAGCTAAAAATCAAGGATTTTTCTCTCCAAACAATGAATAATTGCTAGATAATTATAAACAACCAACAAACAAAAAGATCGACGTTTTTTAAGTTTGCTATATTTTTAAAAAATAAGAAATTATAGTAGTTTTCATGCAATAATTACGTATCAAATTATCATGTCAAATTCACCATTTCCTATCATTGTTTATTTGCCATCGTGTTGTCGCCATCATAAATTACTAGAAAACTTGATGATATGCTATTCAATTCATAACAACAGCCAACAAGATCATATATCATACTGATCATGGATTTTTTTACAGTTACATACTATTATGTACCCTAAGATAACATAGATCGTTATCCTCGTCATCATCATCGCCTATAAAAAAATATTAGCAGTTTGAAAAGTTGAGTTTCAAACAAGCCCATTAAAATTATGCCCCTATGATAAATACATAGCTAACAGTTCTTTGTGTCCAACGTTTAAATATTTAAAACATTACCTAAAAAACATGTAAGCGAATTTGTGTAAAGTCACTACCTTTAGTGTTCAACATTCTTTGTTGTTTTTTATATTTTTAATTGTTAATCCTTTAGAAATACAACTACAATTTATCTTACAGTTAGACCATATTGATATTTTGGTATAGTTTTCAAAATAACAATGGTTACTACGAAAACTACAAAAGCTAATAAAATCATATATTTTAAGTGATAGCAACTAATTAACATGTTATAAAACACCAATAATATCACCTATTTGCTCTGGTAAGATGTTGGTAGGTCTTGCTGATATGGCATGGTAATATGCCCCATTGTCTCTGGCTGATACACAAAATAGATATACTTTTTTTTTTAATCTATATCCGCCATATAGCCCACACAAACACAATCTAAGAAATAATAAAAAAACACAATAGGCTTTTTTTCTTCTGATCACCCAAAAAACGCAACGAAACTGTCTTTGCTGTACTTATACTGTGCAAAATTTCATAATACTAATTTTTGCAAACGATGATGCATTGAAAAAGATTTACCCAAAAAAATTATTCTCTTTTTTATGCCATGCCATACAGTCAAGTCAATAATGGGATTGTTGTGAAATATGGTGAATTGTTGGTGCTACTCAAGTCAAGTCAAGTCATGTCTTGCCTTCTTGTGAATTACTGCGATAGTGTAGGTAAACTTCTCTCTAACTAAATAAGATAAGATATCATGTGCTTTACATATTTTGCTTTAAACTTGCTTACTGAAAAAGGTAATGATAAATGTCTAAACTCTAATCTTGTAAGCTGAAAAGTCAAACAATGAATTTATCATGAATGAATGAAAGATGGTTGTTGGTGTAGTCTCTTCGCTCGAGAGAACTTTAATTTTACCAGATTTTTTTTTATGATTGACGTAGTCAACATATTACGCAGCAATGGCAACAGAAGCAAGCAATAACAATAAATTCACATATTATTTTTATGATGGATGTGAAGTATTTATAATTACATTCATTCATAAATAAAATATTTCCTTAATAGATATCATAAATAAGGAAAAAAGGTTAAACGAATTAAAAATGTACACAAAATAATACAAAAATGTGCGTGAAAAATAAAATGGGGGAAGAGAGGAGAATACACAAATGTACACATATATATTATCAGCACCACCACTACCAACTAAGATACAATGCTGTAACAATGAAGGAACGAGATTGATAGGTAAAAAACAATTGCATTTTGCATCGCATTTCATGATAGCCAATAATGTAACGTGCATATGTGCAGCAGCGTAAAAGTAGAGTAAATTATTGACGGTAAGGTTTCCTTTCAAGATGGTATAAGTATTTTTTGATGTAGATCATTGTTTACTTTGCATGCAAACTACAATCAGCATCGGAATAATGTGCAGTTAGTAATTTGGTATGATCGACAATCAAATAAATACTTTTGCTGCTCAGAGCGAAAGATGATGAACAGTGTTGTGGAGAACAAGTGGAGTGCGCCTCATTGAGCTGAATTTAACAAACAATCAAATCAAACAGTGAACACCTTAAAACACACAGACACACGCATACATCAATTGTTTAACGATCAACTACTTTTATACCGTAATAAAGTCAAAGGATAGTGATATAAATTGCTCAAAAGGTTTTTTCTTGCAATATTTTTTGATGTGACGGCTGGCTAGGCATAGATATACTATCATGTCAGGTAAAATGGGCAACAAATTTTAAACAAACAACTGAGATTCTGTTAGTTTCTTTTGCGTATGCATATAATTTGTTGACAGTTAAGTACATTGTTACGGTGAATTCAAATAAAAAATGAAAGAAGATAAGAAAAGTATGTGTGTCAAGGAACGACGATAATGCCGTCGAAAACGCGTTGTAAAATTGGTTAACACGCGACTTGTGACACCGCAACAACAGAACCTTGTATCCAGTAGGTCTAATACAGAATCAAAAAGTTAAAACTAATATGAATAAGAAAAAGTATAGCATACAATGTTTTACGACCATCTCAGTAGAGAGAGAAATGTTATTATAATGAAAGTGGAATGAAAATGACAGTTTTAGCCTAATTTAAAATATATTTATGACTTATGTTTGACTAATTTATTACTTTATCTTTTCAGGGGCGAAGGGGACATTGAACGAAACAAAGGAAGCTCAGTTTCATTAAAAGATCATTCTTCAAAAGAAGCTAGTATCTCACATCATCTGGATTCCGATGTTCAAGTGAACCTGGATCCTTCATGCTCAACTGATACTAATGTGGTGACTCTTAATGGGAAGTCAGCAACGTTGGGGTCATTAGGAGCAAGTAGTTCTGGAGAAAGTACGTCTGCTTCGAGCTCCTCTGGTACGTCAAAGACGAAAGTGGAAAGGAGAGAATCTGCTCGTTTGGCTAGCAGTGCTACGAAATTTCTTCGAAGTTTGAGAAATCATAGTGGAGGCGGTAAACTGGGCACGACAAGTTCCTCCTCTGTACTGGCTGCGGATGATAAGCATCCTATAAACGTGATTGCATTAAAAGGGTTGGATATTGATCATAGTCACAGTTTACATCCAGGGGCAGGTGGAGGACCCTCTGGTTCTGCTACTAGAGGAACAACTGCCTCTGGAAAGCTACCTGAGAGGAGTCAAAGTTTTAATGAGAAAAGACTTTTAGTGGTTACGCAAAACACGTCGAGTGATAACGGTGGTGGCACAAGTGGTGCTGGTGGCACATCAACAAGCTCTGGAACATCGGCACCGGCACCAGCCAAAGTAAAACATTCCAGAGCTCAGAGTTTCGTTTGTAATAATAGTAGCAGCAGAAACAAATCTGGTTATAGTATTTACCTAAATCATCATCACCAGTTTCAGAGTTCTCAGCAAAATCAAGCAAATCTTGCAAAACAACAGTTATTGTTTGACCATCAAACTAAACACCAACAGAGCAATAACTTGTCCCCTAATTCCGGTGGTTGTAGTGATGTTAATAGAAACTTACAACACCATCAACAAAAAGTGGAGGGGTCTAAATCAGTAGAATCTTCTTCCACCCCAAGCTCCTCCTCGGCACCCTCATCACGTCCCCAAAATCTCCAATCTTGTGAAACGATCTATGAGAACTTGGAAGTGATCCTTGAGGAGAAGCAAAATAAGGAGCAGCAAATGAAAAATAAATTGGGGAACTCAAAATCCTCAGCCAGTCAATCAAATTCCAATACTACGGTACCTGTTCAGAAAGGTGAAAGTCAAACAAGTCACCAACAAAATGACACGTCCTACAATAACCCACCAACAGGAGCAGAATCAATAGGTAGCAAAAACGTGAAAACTGGATCCTCGTCTGAAAGTTTAAACGCTGCTGCTGCAAACATGAAAATTTCTGGAAAGGATCGTAATACACCGTGCCAAATCATCAGAAACAAATACAACAAGGACTCTGGTTATGAAACCAGCAGTCATTGTTCCGACTACTCCAACATTCCAGGCCAGCTGCCAAAATCTCCATCTGTGGACTCTATCCTTGGGTCTAGGATGATGATGGCAGGGGATAAACAGGGCCAACAAAGTGGAAGTAGTGGAAGCAGAAATCCAGGACAAGGGGAAACCGGAAGGTCAAGCAGATTATTGAACACTTCTCTTTACGAAGAAATCAATGTATCATCTATCAATGACGACCGTACAAAAGTTCATAATACGCCATCTGCGTCTGGTGGAAGCAGAAAACTTCGCAGGAGTATATCCGAGGTTCCATCAGAAAGGAACACTAATTTGGCCAAACTTCAGACTAAAGTTGGAGATTCCACGGCAAGGGCTATGTATACAATAGCTAACGGGTAAGAATTCATTTTTTCTTCTTAAAAACTCTGCATAAAATGAAAATATAAGAATATACACTTATACTTATACTTCAAAAGCATATTTTTTCAACGTATGCAATTTGTATCATTCAATTTAAGCATGCAAATAATATAAGCGACGCTCACACAAGTCGCAATGATTGTGAATTGTGTACACACTCACTCTGTCGTCTGATTGCCGCATCACAAATAATGCTCACGCAACTTCAATCTTAAGGGTTTACCTGTTTGTTTTCGTGTTGCTCACCTGGCTTCATAGAGGGATGCTCTTGTCAAGCCATCGTCAGACGATTTACTCGATTAGTTTTTAAAACGCCAACCAGACCAGTGCAGTGACCAGCCTTGCCTGGTCTTGCTTGGTTTTTGTGTACTTTCAAATCATCTACTCCGTACGTAATACATAGTTTATACTTTTTACACAAGACTGCTGCATGCCTGGAGGGTTGAAAAATTTAAATGCACTTAATATACTCCTCCTGAGCTCCGCTCTGAAGCCAGTTTTTTTTTTTTGTTATGGGTCCTCCAGCCTTACCCTTCCTTTTTCTTATTTCAAATTCGATAGAGAAGAAAAGGCATTTTTAAACTTTAAATTTATCTGTTGTTGCTCATTTTATGCTCATGCATATATTATACATAAACATAATATATTTTTACAAGTGAGGGCTCTTCAGCAGCGTTATATGTATGCATATTACTATACTCGTTCTTCGTCGTACTCGTAATAATAATAATTGTGAAGCAGTTACTTTTCTTCAGTTCACTCAGATGGACGACCACGGGAGAAGATTGAGACTGTTTCAAAAAAAAAAGTTTTTTACTACTTTACACCCAGACATACTCAGAAGAAGAAGATGCACTTGGTTTGAAAATCTTTGAAAGTGAGCCTGTGGCTTTTTTATGTTGGGTCGAGTTTCCGAGGATTCATTAGTTAAGCAAGCCTTAGGCAAAAAAGTTTAGTTGATCTCTGAGTTTGTTGCTAATACTTGATGCACTGGCCTGGCACTTACGACGACAGAGAGAGGTAAAGGTATAATGCCCTTTCTTAAGTATGACGACTTGTGATGAAGATAAAAAACAGGGCAAAAAAATTGAAAATCTGAAGGACTTTAAGAGGCCTGCGTCTACTGCTTCTTGTGCACCAGCTTAGTGCGTGTCCTTCACTGAACACTCATTTTGTATTACAAACTACACAAGAGCCTTTAAAAATCATCCCTTATTCATGTCTGGATAACGCATTTAAAAAAATGTTCCTTTCTCTTCTTCGCTCGACTCGACTTTGTGTGTTCAACAAAGTAGACAGATAGATAATAGCTTAAAAAAGTTACCTTCCATCTTCCTATCCCTGGAAAAGGATAAAAATGGATGAATCTGCATCTCTTTCAAGTGATCATGCGTAAAAAACGTTTATGAGCTTATTGTCTAAAACAAACAAGTTTTGTTTATAAAAAATTCTTAGTGTATCTCCCTCCAATGATCTTGCCTTTTATTTTTACAAAATTGTTAGGTTCCTTTCCTAGCTCCTTCCTTCTTTCTTCCTCCAAAAAAATAACCTTTTCCTCCCTCGATCCCAAGGCCAAAGTGAACAAGTCAACTTAAAATTATATAATTTTCAGTTCTCTTCTTTTTTGTTTATTCCATTCCATCACACTGCGATATGTAGTGGAAGTCCGTAAATAGATATTATTGAATATACTAATATACCATGTAAGTGTTACTGTTGTAGTTGAAGGATCCTTCCTAACCTGCTTGAGATTAGTTTGAAGAGTACTAAATTTTGAATTTTAAATTATGGATCAATGGTGGTGATTACATAACAGAATGAAGCAAAGCAACCTATAAATTTTCATTTTTCTCACGGAGATTCATCATCATCATCTTTTTCCTCATCATCATGTCTTCTCTTCGTCTTCGTTAAAACGAATAAATAAATGGTTTGTTGTGACCACTGCTATTACACTACTTTGTTTTGGTTGTGGATACGACAAACTCAAACACTTTTAAAAAAAGAAGAAGATGAGCTTCGAATACTTTGTACGTTTTTCGTGGTATACCATATATATTGTGGTTTACAATTTTTACGCATAAACATGCCGTTTTTTTGGTTGTGCTTTTGATACTGTTAAAAGATGAGAATCAAGTTTTGTTGTGGTCATTCCCGTCTCTAATCAAGAAGACCACACCGTCGAGTCATCATCATCACCACTAGTTATTAAGTCAGAGTATAGCATTTTCTCTTATATAATTTGCACCCATTCTCTGCATTTGTAAATATATGTATGTGTTCGCTCAGAGAGTAAAATGGCCCATGTTTATTGCATAATCGGTATATGACATTTTTTCCTTCAAAAATACCGTTGCTTGTTTTTTTAAAGCTTAAGACAATACCAGAGACATTCGAAACAAGAAAAGATCCGCTTTAATTTTTAGCAATTGCAATTTACCCTATAATTTGTTTCTAATTCCGAAAAAATACATGAAGAAAAAGGATTTTTTTCAAGGAAGAAGCGTGCAGCGGTGGTTGACTTGACTGTGATTTTATTTATTGTCGTGTCCACGTCCGTGTCATTGACATATGAACAAGAAGTAGCAAAGACTATTCACGGGGACATTTCAACCTTTTTCCTCTTTTGATGCTTTTTCCCTGAATTTGATTGCTGACAGCATGTTACATGGATACAATTGCTTGTCATTCTCCCGTCATTACTTTTTTTCTGATACCCCACACGATACTTAAACCCAGCAAAATGGTTTCATGACATGATCACTATTTCCATAAATGAAGAACCAGCACTCTAGTCACACTGTCTTATTGCCTTGTGTATTTTTTCTGTAGCTTCCCACATAAAAAATAAACATAATACAATTCTTATGGATATGGATGAAGTGAGAATGATACGCGTAACAAATGAAAAATAGACAAATTAATACCCGTGCCAATCAGCACACCACTCAACTCAACTAAAAACGTCTCTAATCGTCTGCACCACCTTTTTAACTCCGTTGCGTTCTTCTCTCTCTGATTTTCGGGATGAAAACGACCTGTATATTCCATTACATTACAAAAAAATATACAAGTTGTAATGGTTGTTATTATTATTTTGCGTTACATGCAAAAGGTCTCGTCATTTCTGTTCTTTTCATGATTATATTTATGCCCACCACCACCACCTATTATTTTTGTCAACACGTAAAAATTACATATATCAACCAGTCATAATAATAGTAATAATCATAATACTGCTACTACTTCAAAATGACGATTATCATTACGTTTGCTTGAGAGTCTTGCGAGTTACTGTCAAACCGAAGGCTCTTTTGTGTACTGGTCACATGTACAAAAGTTTAGCACTCAAATTCTTTCCTATGTTCAGCCACCACAAATCATAGTAAAAATTGTGAGTGTCCTGTCCATGTCCACTACTACGTGCACTTGCTTACCCTGGGCTACTACCACCGTCACCACATCACATCACTACTACCTTGATTTTTATCTTTTGGACAATCGCAATCAAGTCACAAAATTAACAAAATGCTCACGGCCAGTCAGATAATCTATGCTGTAAAAAATGCATATTACATTTTGTCATCCTCCTGATATTCATGTCATAATAATAATCACCACTCCACCGCACCACCATCACCATCATTGAATGTTTATGCACTGTAGATAATCAAAAAGTAGAATCAATGATGATTAAATGCAAATGGCAAAGTGCACAGGCAACAGAATTAGAAGCTGTGACTTGTGACTTTTTGTTGCTTTTGGTGTGATGAACTCTCCTCCGAGACTAGAGACATTGTAATTATTACAAGCAAATGTGCATTGGAATGATAAATGAGGGTATTGTGTACATGTAACATGCATAATAGATTTACTACGTATACTTCGTACGTGGTTTTCCATTTTTTGACGCCGCCACCATCGATATCAATAAAGAAAAAAGTTACACACATGCTATTGTTGTATATTTGGACTTTTAGCAAATGGCAACACAAGACAACATCAAAGAAAAAAGGAAGCGTATATCAACTTTGTAGCAAGAAACGACATTATTTTTTATTCACGGGCACACTCTGAATTGATATGACATAATAGTCGCTCTTCTCTTCTTAAAACAGCTTGCTTTTTAGGAAAACAGAAAGAAAACTTTTCTTGTCTGAAAACTAGCTTGCAAATGGATCTCATGTAACTAGAAATATTACCGTCTAGTTTTTTTTCAATTTTTTTTATCTGGTGTGTGGTTTTTGCTCATCTCTCCCAGCATGTATTGTTTTTTAGACGAAGAAAGACAAGATGATAATAGGAATATGGATTACATGAATGGAATCGTTGTGCAAAACAAAATACATGGTTATTATTTTGTTGTCGTACATGGATAATGGCCTTAAAATTGCAAGTCGTCTAATGTTACTTTTTTTTGGAGAGCTATTCACGTTTAAATTATATGTTATCATAGTTATAAATTACAATGCACTGTTTTTTCTTGAAAATCTGTGTGCTACATCAACTCAAAAAATGTGTATCAAGTTATTTTTTCAAATGTTAAGGGAAATTGAAAAAGATTTTTTTCAACAATTTTTACAAAAAAAACTTTAGTGGAAAGCTTTAATTAAGTATCCATTTCGATAAGAAAAAAAATAATAGAATTTTTCAAGATAAATGGAAAGTCAAAGAAGTAAATGTACTAAAAATGTCGGTCGATTGCACAAAAATCTAAAGCAATTGTCTTGCCAATCCTTCTTGACGTGTGTACCTACTTGTTCCTTATTTTAGTAGCTACGCAAGTTGTACATTTTAATGTACAACTTTCTGATAGACACATTGCTCCCCTATGTACAATAATACGATGTTACTTATGGTTGAACTGTAATAGCCACACCATCATCATGGGCAGTAAAGCACGAGTGTGAATGACCATTATTTTTGCGTTGCGTGTTAATGATGCAAAAAACGATGTACGCACAAAACGCAAAAGACTTGTAACGTAACCAACAGTGAACAGCCGCTTTTATGAGAGAAGCATAATCTGGTTTTAAGAAATTCATTAGGATGTGTAGCAGTTGTCTTGTGTAATTAAAGTACCTTTTGTAGCTAGTTTAGACTAAAGATAATAATGAACACATAAATACATAATAGTAATAATAACAATGATACATTTATATAAAGTATATTTATTTGTTTTGTATAAAAGTATTTCGTAGATGAAGTCATTGCACAAAAACGTACGTTTGATCAAATAAACTATACCGACCTCTAACTTAGTTCCTGTCGATGATTTGCCATTATGAAAAAAAGATGATCTATACCAAATATTTTTTTTACAATGAGAAGTAATAAGAAGGAGAGCAATTCTAGATGTGTATATAATATTTTAAATTAATATCTTATATATGAGTACACGGTACACACACACATGCATTTTACATTCATCTCATCGGCTTGATTTAGGTATGTTTTAGTGCAATGTGTACATGACCACATGAAAATAAGATTTAGAATTTTTACAACAAAGTCACAGCAGAATATACACTACATTGCCACAAAGCTGAGTAGCAAACGTAAAGCTCACACAGACAGAACAGAACAGCAACTTGTTGCTCACACTTGAAAATCTTTACAAAAACCTGGTTGAGTATATTCTAAAATATGATCATGATCATGAAGCTCATATCTTGTTGCAGGTATGCTTGCATTTTGTCTTTTGTATACCTTACTTACAGACACTCACCAGCGAAAAGCAGACCAATCCAATCCACATTTAATCTCTACAAAGCCATTTGAACACACGGCTTTGTTGGCTTATATAGATGGCCATTTACACTTATATTTTACATTTATATCTTAGCACACACGCATATTTTTTCATACGTATAAAAAATTGTCCTGTCCTACCTTCCCTCAACAAATAGTGTTATCTCTTCTCATGAAAATATTATGTACGGACGCAAGCAAGCGAAACTGCATACTTACGCGGCGGACTTGACTATGTTTAAGGTGGCCTTTCTTCAAGCGTTTAAAGCTCATTCCACATTGAGAGATCATCCCTTGTGGACGAACCTCACCTCACACAAGATAGTGAATTTTTTCATGATTTTTTTCAGTTTCATTTCTGCTTCCTAGTGAAGTCAAAAAAAATGTGTATCAGTTTTAGGGCTGCACAATATACACTTATTTTATGAAGAGTATTTTTCATGTTGTGACTGACATTTGATAGATGAACTTATAATCTCACCACGACTCACGTAGAGCAAAAAGCCGAAGTAAAAAAAGTGTGCCGAAGCCGTGATTGAAAACTTTATCGTTGTTCATTTATTGTTCAAGCTGGTAAAGTCGAGAGAAAAAATATATAGGTGTTTGAGGATCGTCGTCGGGTACTGTGTGTGTACTGTGTAGAAACGTTGGTAATAAAGTAAAATATTTGTAAAATATTTCTCTAGTGACTAAAAGGGACAAGACAGTGTTTCAGTTTTTTTATTAAGTTAAGGAACCAAAAAAGTTTTTCATCGCATCGGCTCTTTTATGGCTTCTCATAGAAAATATTCTGGTATTATTGACTTGTCAATAAAGCTATAAAAAACTTTACTCTCCTTTGGCCTAACTGGTGAACTGTGTGATCAGATCAAATCACACATACTTGGTTTTTGTGAGTGAAACATCGTCGTCATCATCAATATAGAGATAACTTCCATATGAATAGAAGAAAAAGTAACAAGTGTTGCTAAATATTACGCAAACTTATTAAACCCTCCAATGAAAATGACATAATGGTCTATGTGTCGTGTCACATACACACAGGATCACATCAGTAAATTGACACATAGGTTAATTGATTTCGTTAAAAAAGATTCACTTTATGATTTTTTTTTATCAGAGTATCACGGAGATCTTTTGAACCTCTAGGTTTCTATGTCGTGCGTTTCTCATTAGTGCATATTACATTTCAACGCCAAACGTGCCTAACCAATGAAATCATAAAAAAACAGACAAAAAATATTTGAGCTTGTGATTCTATGAATTTAATTGGATTGAGCACCCAGCAAATAAATTGGTCATCTTACATAAATGGTGTGTGTGTGTGCTTCGCTTGGATGTGACTTTTTTATTTCTCTATTTTCCTCTAATGTCACTGAGTCATGAGTAGCCATGGTTATGATTATGAATTGTGCCGACAAGGATTAAAACGATTTATTATTACGATAGACAAACTGTAAAAAGGCATATAAGCCTTTTTAGCACTACGGCAGCAAAAAACTCTTATCATCATCACTTAATCAAGTCAAAAGCAGAATAATAATAACATTTAGCGTGAAGGAGAAGGCAAAATGGGATTTTGCTTTTCTTAGCGCATTCCATTTTGTCGTTGAAAGTAAAGAAAACGCAAGACGTGAGAGTGTATTTTGAAGAAATGGGTGTTCAGTTTTTAAATATGAATTGAAAAAAATTGTACATAATACTTGACTAAACTGTTTATTGTAATAAGCGTTTGTGGATAGTGTGAAGTTTCATTTGGAGAGGAGAGCATTTACGGTGCCATGACAATGAGTTGACCATGAAGCACGGAGTATAACCATTATTATTATTCTTATCATCATCGTCATTATGTTTATCATTGTGCTTCTCTAAATCTCTAAGAGCACAAAAGTGAAACAGAAATTAAGTGACAACTCACAACATAACTGTTCAGCAACGCACGTAATAATAATCAAGTGAATAAAAACTTTTACCTTGTCTTTCTGCTGAGACTTTTTTTAATATAATTTGATGCGTTGCTTGTTGATTTGTATGCTATTTTTGGCAATGCGATAGTGGCATGTGAAAAGTTACAATTTGAATTGTTGTTGCTGAGTCGTCATTATATTATTAGTATTATTGCTACCGCTGACTTGACACTGTTGTTTAACTAAAGGATGTTTTTGGTGGTGGTGCGCCAAGTGTGATGCAATAAAAATTTGTTGTGAATGGATTAGGAATCATGATCACTGTGTCAACCAAGTGGTATGATGGTAAGCTGAGGATTTGACATCGTTTAGTATCCATCATCGTCATTCCAAAAGAAAAACATTTGCCTAAATAGGTATTTATACAATTTTAAATCTTTTCAATATATAGTAATAAGTACCTATAGTATTCATGCATACCTACTGACAAAGAGTAGCTATATAGTTGTAGTGGTAATGACATGGAAAAGAATGTTTACTAATTTAATGATTTAAAAAAATCAAAACTAAAGAAGGAGTTAATATGGTATTTTGTTAAGTGTCAAGTCATTCTTCTAGAAACATTTTTTATGGGCAGGCATATTAATGTTACATATATACTTGTGCAAAATTCATTGAAAAAATAATAATAATCATGAGCATATGCATAGCAGTCCCTCTGAATATCTGAGAAAAGCCGTTTATTTGTAAAAGGATTTTTGGTAGAATGTTCAGCAGCAACTCAGAGAGAATTAGAGAGCATTGTTGCTGTGTAGCTAGTATCATAATAGCAGAAATCTACATTATTTGCATAGCTTGAAAATATTGAAAACTATGACAATGGATGTATTCTAATCTGCATGCACAGAGAATAGTGAACTAGCATGATTTACAGGAATGCACAGTTAGCGTAAAGTCAAACATTGCATTGGAATTGGACCTGATGGTATACTTACACAATAAATTGTAAACGTTAAATATTGACAGCTGAGCATTATTGCAATTTGAGAATTACATTATTTCTTGCTGTACATGATAATGACGATGATGATGATGAGGAGGTGGATAGTGGATATAATAATCTGAGGATATGCAGTAGATTTTTTTATGGGCTACATTATATTTCACGTTCTTCTAGTCATCTAGTTGCCTATGACATGCTTGTTAGACAAGACAGTTCAAAAAATTCTTCGTCTCATAAAAATCAGTCATTTTTTCAGTTAGACAACATGAAGATTTTTTTATTCTGTTATTTTTTTATTATTATTTTTTTTTGCATATTATCACATTTTGCAATTTTTGAAGGAGGAGGATTGATTGGCTGTTTTGTTGTGGGTATTACAGATATTACGCATCTTCTTGTAGTTGGAGAGTTCAGTTATTGTTGCATATTTTTTTTCATTGTTAGTTACTTTACGACAAAGTACGTGTCTGCTGCTACTGAGGAAACTAGTTCTGCAGCACAGCAGATGATGCGATCATGATGTTCATCATGAGCTTACTGAATACTTGTTACTTGTTAAAAGTTGTTGTAGAATTCGGAATTATACTGCAAATTGCGGTTTTCTCTCTGTATGTCTGCAGATTTGGCTACATGTACAATAAAGCAGGAAGTGGGCATGATAGTTATTTTAATTCTAAGAGAGGAGGATTCAACAAGATCATTATTATTGTAGAGATGACAGGTTATTTTTTTTCTTCAGTAGAGTAGATATGTACACATAATACTTATGATTAGTAATGAGTACCGTCAGATCAGCGATAGAATTCAGTTTAATATTTTAGCACAATAAGTTATATAGGTACAAAATATAAGAAAGTCAAGGAGTGTTAGTCCGTATGACAATTTTTTTGAAATATGTTTTTTAATTGGCTTTAAAAAATCACCGTTCCAAAGTATTTGTGTAAACGAAACCATTCGAAAGCATTTAGTTTGATTTATGTAGAGTGAAAATGATTATAAAAAACATTTGATGTGGTCCTCATTTCTTTTAGTTTGTGGCTTAAGCTTATTTACATATGTATTATTACGTATGCCTTCATAACTGTTTTGAAATTTTTTTTTTAAAGCTTTATTTATTTAACTGAATTCCGAAACGTCAAGATTGAGTGAACACACACAATCATAAAGAGAGACGTGGATGAAAAACTTTCCGCTGATTTTTGTTGCTTTTACCAAATTGTTATGATGAGAAAAAAATACTTATGACCACAGGGTTTGTTTTGACATAGCTATGTGTACACTCTCTCGATTGCTAACTGCTTGTCAAAAAATACGACAACTAATACGAAGCATGGTGTTTGTTGTGGTGATTTGATTTTCATCTGTTCAAAATATTCAAATAAGAATAAAAATCAGACTCGGTCCTTCGCAATCGTCACTACAACCGTGAGCGAATTCATCTTGTCTTGTTGTCTATCTTGTATGATTGCGATCATTTTTGTGATGATGATCAGCATATTTTATGGTGAATTTCTAATATTATCTTACTCTTCTTTCGTTCATCTATTTATTTTAAATATGATAGGATTCGATAGCTTGTTGATATAAATTAGCAGCGGTGGTGGTGGTTGTTGGGAAACCAAGACAACGAAAATTAATGAACATGGTCACGTTGCTGTGGTAATAAACTTCTTTTCTTATCGATAACACTATTAAACGAGACCAATCAATCGAAATTTAAAAATTTAAACCCATACAGCAAATACCCGTACCCGTACTAATAATATAACCCTTTTTAATCCTATCATCATGATGAAGCTTGACAACTATATAGTACCATAAAGACTAACTTTCGAATCAGTAAACTGATAGATAGCTGGAAACTATACTAACAACATTTGATTTTCATTTATCTCCGTTTGCATGCTTTCACAAAATTATAAACTTATTTGCTTTTGCGTGACATATTCCATCAGATCTGCTATCTATTTCCCATATATAATTTTTCCTTTACAAATAATAGACCTTGTTACACTCACATGACATACTTCATAGTTTAAAAACTGTAAAAAGCATTTTTGTCCACATTTGTGTTGGAATTATCAATTATGCAGTATTAGTTTCGAAAACTCAACGAACAGTTTTAAAACGAGTGCCACATTTAAAAAGTCGCTAGGTTTCATCTTTACTGTTTTGCAAATATCCATTTAAGAAAAATCGAAGTCTTACAATGATACCCAATCTAGTATTGCGTTTGACAAATTATGCACAACCTGCACATATTCAATTGTTCAATATTGCTATGTAAAAACGGTTAATCTCATCCTTTTAAAAATACAAATTAGTTTAAAGCATGTCTTTAATTGTGTTGCATTAGCCGAGACAAGTCAAGTCCAACTATAGTCATTATCCTCATCGATAATTTGTGAGTAATTTTTTTTTACAATGCTTACAGTTCTCATTTACCTTCACATCACATCTATCTGTCTTGGTTCACAATTGCTTATTGCATTAGTGTGCTTTGCAGTTTGGTGATGTGTTGATGATGATAAGCTAAGAGGCATAAATTACGATGTGTCAACATCCTACTAACATAACTGAGTTAACTGAAATTTGGTGCTGAGTCGAAAGGAGGAATTCTGGCCGGTTTGGTGGCATGGCAGCACAGCGGAGGTGCAGATTGTGCAAGCATTAAAATGAACAAAAAAAACTTTAAAATTTGAGTACATAACCTAACATGCACCAAATTTTATGATATGGCACTAATGATTATGATTTTGTGGCTACGTGGCATATGGTAGCAAATGAGTAGCAAAAGATCGAAGGTGCATAAAAAGTAACCAAACTATAGGTATTAAAAATAGAATGACAATAAACTAATTGATCTCATTGGGAAATATTGGAAATTGGAAAAGATACCCAAGAAAATTATGAAAATTAAGTCGATAAAGTGTAAATTATTTTAGAAAGTTGTAGGCACCATTTTTTTTGAATTTTCACGTTCCATTTATCTAAAAACTATTCCGCCGCTTTAGTCATCAGCGTAAAAACTGAATTGTCATCTGTTTCGGTCATGGAGTACAAATTATTTGAAAACGTAAGCATGACAAATGAATACTTTGAGAAGAAGGGAGAGAAGGGATGACGTTGATGATGATTATAATGATTCCTTTTGAGAGATTTCTTACATGTCAAATCAAAGCATGTGTAATCAAATTATACAGGACCTTTTACTCTTCTCCTCTCTAAAAAATAATATACGATAACCATTTTAATCATATTTTTAAAAAAAACATAACTGCAAATAGCTCATTGTTGCAAATATTGTATTGCGTTGCTAAGATGAGATGATCAGTCATGTTCTGTTCTGTTTTTCTTGTGCAACCATGTCTCCTCTTCACCTCTTTCTCACCTGATTCATGATTTGTAAATGGTTTCATTCTTCTAATCGTCATCCTACAAAATCACGCGCAAAAGTTAGAGAAACGACGAAGAAAAAGGGTGGTATGACTTATGTGTCAGTCAGTCATAGAAAAAAAATAGCTAAAAGGACTTCCCCAAGAGAGGCCATAGATGAAATAGTATAAAAATGAATGGGCACAAAATACAGTACACTTCATTGTTGTACTCTCTCAATCTCCCTTTTTGAAACGAATAATAATGAAAAAAGTATTACATATTGTCTGTTTGAAAATCAAAGCATCCCGTTTGGCTTTTGGGATTCCGGTTAATAAAATAAAAATGGAAGCAAAAAGGAGGAATATGATAATATTGATGACGATTATAGGATGATGGTGATGCATACAAGGTGTGGTGGCATTTTTATACCTGGCAAAAATCTAAAAGATCAACCCTTTTATCACGACTTGGTTACAAGAAATATGATCTCTCCTCGCTTCTACTAAACTGAAAAGAAAGAGAGCTCATCCCCCACACGGAACGGAGAGAAATCAAAAAGAAAGATTGTAAATGAAATGCAAATGCTTAGTTTTGTACAATGATGATGTATAGTAATGTAATGTAGTCGAAAAATGGTTTCAGCCTAAAGAGGGGCCTAAAACGCGTAATAGTTTTGTACAAATAACGAAAAACCATTGTGTTGCAGTCAGTTAATTAGTGTTAACGTATGCTTTGTTTAGTGCGTATGTATTTTCACACGTTGCGTTGCGTTGATGCATTAAATGTTGGTAGGTTTGGGGTAGTACCAGTACCAACTTGTTAATCATATACAAATACATATATCTATACTTCTACACGGTTATATATTATAGTGGAATCAATTGGAGTAATTCTATCAGAGCTTACTTTTTTCTACAATTTTTTCTGCGGACTGCTTCCTTTTGAATAAAAATTACTTTAATTTGCTTGTTCTCTGTGTTACTCTTTCCATTCTGGTCTGTTGCGTACACATATATTTCGTCAGTTTAGTGATGTGCAGGTAATGCTTTTAAAAAGAAGAAAACATGTCTTGTCTTTCTACAACACTTACTTGGCTAAAACAAAATATAAAAAAATACAACGAATCTTCTTCTTATCCGCTCATCTTCTTTGCTCCTTGTAACCTCCATTTTACTTGTATCTTTACCACACTGCATTTTATTTGGTTTGATGAGTATTTAGGTGATGGGATGATGAAAAATGTGTGTATATAGTTTACATGTAAAAACTTTAGTAAATATATATGTATAAACAGTAAAAGTACGCATTTGCAAGGATGATATGCAAATTGCACTATTTAATCATCATAATATTTATTTCTAAACTGTAAACCGTATCACTACTACGCAATTTACCAATTCGAAAATAAAGACAAGAAGGAAAAAGAGAATAAAACTGAGTGTGAGAGAGAATATTTTCACACTTTGCCATCCACATAATTTTTCATATTACAAAGGGTCATGTTGCCGAGATTTAAAAAATCTGATTATTGATAATTTAGTACAGAAATTACTCTCACTCACTTATAAGTAAACAGTTTAGCCGTACATTATATACATGCAAGGTAGTTAGCTGTAGACATATTGTTCGCATATTTTGCCTCGCAGTAATGGAGTCAGTTTGATTATGAGTGTATGGCCCTCATCGTCGTATCAAATTTCTACTTAATGTTATTTTTGTTAATTTCATTTCACCATCCCAGTTTATGTATGTATTTTTGAAATTCTTTTTTTTTCTGTCGCAACACACCAATTTGAATGTTTCAACTACGTGGTATTTTTCACGATGAGATTATATTTCACCTGAAAGATGAACTCACGTCAATGAGCATTACAATCAGTCAGACTATTAATTTTTGCATAACATTAAATGATGGTTGGCGGCTGGTGTTGCTTAGTTTAGGACATCAAATTTCAATGCAATTTTTTTCTGTTCTGTATCTGTGCCACAGCCAAACTGAATTAAGACCATTGAATTTAAATACAAATATTATTGCATGTCTACACAGACCCTTTTGCTTTCCGCTTTTTCTCGGTAGAAATGTGCTTCCATTGTATTTTCTTTATCCCCCGGTTTTAATTTATATCCAATGAACAAAACTCATGATTATTGTGATACCTTCATCTATCGTCGTCGTCATCACCGTGCCACAACTATTTCAACAAGTCATCATTCAAGCAATCAATTTCAAAGTTATTATTTTATTATTATAATTCATCACCATTTACATCTCTACAGCATCAAGAGATTCACGTTGATTTGATTTTTTTATTAAGCATTTAGCTAGAATCATGATGTTGATTAAAAATGCAGATAGTATGAATGGCATGCAGTTGCTCCTCCTGACTTTACTATTTTTGTGACGGATATGAGAGCAGAAAAAAAACTTTGTGGAGGAGTATATTGTTTGACTTATGGAGTATCCGTTTTTGATTGAGTAAAGTCAAAGTCTGTAATAAATTGCTGGTTTTTACTCTGTTGTATCGGAATAAAATGGGTTGCAAATTACAATCGACCAGTAGTAGCAGCTGAGTAGCAGACTTTGAGACAGGCGTACATAAAAACTATATTGTAATATGAATGAACATTATCATTACTACTACTTTTTATACTGTTACACTACAACAATACAGCATGCATGTTTTAATGATGAAACAAATTTTTTTACAGTATCTTCGCAGTTGCCTCAGGTATTGCATTGGCTTTTGTTGTGATAGTGACGAGACGACGATGATGTTTTAGCCCATGAGCTATATTATCTGTATTACTGGCTATCCATCTGTAAGGCGACTTGGCTCATTATTAGCCAACACCAAAAAAATCTTATGCCGCCGCCGTTGTCATGCCCCAGATAATGCAGACTTTGAATGAATGAATCTGATCTGAGGGAAGAGATGTACGTGTGGTGAGAACACAGATTTCATAGAGAGATGATACGATGGCGATAAAGACAAAGACATGGCCGTAATGCTATTTTTTGAGTTGATAAGCTGATTGAAAATAATAGATTTATATATTATTTTTTTTTACATTTTTTAGAGCTTAAGGAGAAAATTATATGGTATTGACACCTCATTTGTCTGACTTTAATGGCAAAGATAAAGAAATCAAATCAGAGAGTTAGAGAAGAGATAAATGTATTTGCGAGAGAGGATAGGGGGCGGATTTTGCTGATTAGCTGTTTTGATAGAATTTGGAGGACATGATACTCAATACATACAAATGTTAGAGAAATGCGTGCGTGTTGGGTTTTTGAGGTACGATTAACTATCAAGAGAGGAAGAGTGATATTGATATTATTTGTCGGTATGTGTGTGTGTGGATGCTAGAAAGATGCCATGACATGTCATGTCAAAAAACGGTGGTTAGAGTAGCAGAGAGGTGGCGTGGTATTTTGCTATGTGTTGTTGCATTACCGTTACCTAAATTACGCTTCATTATACTTGTGTGCAAAAAAACAGCCCATTAAACACCATATTGTGCAGTACAGCACAATGTGCGATCTCACCTATTTTTTTTGGTGAAGGATATGTTGTGGAAAATTGGAAACACACTTTTGGCAGATAATAAATTTTATTATGGAATGGAAGGTGTTAAATACCTTGAGGCCTGGCTGAGTGAATATAATGTAATTTGTCGTTGTTTTTATGCTTGCAACGAAAAAGAGTGAAAAGTGGATGAATTTCGCTACTATAAGTGCTGCTGCATGAGTTAAAGTGATAAAGAAAAAATTAGGGCAGCTGCACGTACTAAAAGGTAAAACTTGAAATGTGCTGAGCATGCTCCTGCATTTCAAGGACTTAATTATCAGTTTTGCTCCTTCTTTGTTTTTGAATCGTTATGTTTAAATTCGTTGAAAAGTTATCAAGGTATCATGTGACATGAATTTCGTAAGTGAAGAATTAAATGTTTTTTTAATGGCACGCCACTACCGTCCACACGTATCCACATATTTATGGTTTTTCGGGAATTGGAATTCAGTAGTAATATGAGTCATTGTGACTTATTTTTATGAGCAATGGAAAATTACTACGTCTATCAAAAGTGAGTTTAGCTGGTTTGCACTTGATCTGTTTAACGGTTTACAGAAGAATTACTATTGGTCTTACCAAGAAATAGTCAAGGTGAATTTAAAATAAAACTAACAAACAAGTTATGCATCTTACGTCAAATTTAGAATAATAATTTACATTTTGGAAGAATATAAGCTCGTCCTTATCACCCGGTATTTCCAAATACTGATAATTTTTTACGATACTTATAATTTTACGTTGCGTTTTCCACAAATGTGAACTGAATGTGAATTTCATATAGTTTTTGGTTATGTGAGATCAAAGCACTTGACTAATTTATGAATGGAAGCTGATGAATGGTGCGGGTCTATCAAAGTTATTCTAATTAAACTCTTCTAAGTGCGAATAATTCTAAATATAAATAGTCTAAAACAATTAG